>JALLPD010001434.1:0-12101 GCA_036940065.1 Cyclotella cf. meneghiniana | reverse complement strand
ATCATGTCATGATTGATCATGTCATGATTGATCATGTCATGATTGATCATGTCATTTGCGATGAAATCCCGTAATGTTTACATGTTTAGTGTGACATCTTCCAATTGTCATGAGTACTAATTTCTGTTATGGTTGACCACCACCCGATTATTCATGCCATGACCAATAATTAACAGGTTAAATTTAATTAAGAATCTTTCTATCACACACATTCTGACAAGTTTGTGATATGCTTCCATATGTTGTCCATGATATGACTGACACTGACATCCAATCAACTATACTCTACTCAGCTTGGACCATCCAAGCAATCTTTGAATTAGTACAGTGAGTTGCACTGATCATGTCATGATTGATCATGTCATGATTGATCATGTCATTTGCTTATCAAGCGTAGAAGAACTCCCGTAATGTTTGCATTTTTAGTGTGAAATCTTTCGATTGTCATGACGAAGCTCTGTTATGGTTGACCACCACAGATAATATTAGCCATTCATTGATGCACCAATGCTTTCATTGATTCAATGTGACCAAGGTCTAATGTGCTGGTCGTTAATGATCTGCATGCAGACTTGGGGCACCACTTTAGTGAGAACAAACTTCATTGAACAAACCCTGGGCACTCCATGACGAACAAAAGAAGTAGTTCAATTATGTCTCGCTCGATTACCTCGTGATGAAATACCTAGCAGAACGGAGAGACGGCCGAAAGGGAATTCTCAAGCATCAGACATCATTCACTGTTTGCATTGGCAAGTCTGTGCCCAATTAGTTTACAAATAATACATTAATGAATTTTTCAAGAATAGATGAATTCTATGAACTGAACCTACCGAATGCCTGCAAAATGAATTGAAATAAATGACTCCTCTCCTACCAGCTTCAATCATCATGATTCTCCATCATTTTTCTAGTCTGCTCTAGTTTCATCATCCACAATTGCTCGAAGTTCATATTATTTGGTGTTCGTGCATTAGAGTTACTGCTTGGTGACATGGCATTGTCACCGTCATCATCACTTTCGGATTCATCGCTATCCTCATCCTCAGAGCCAAATTCGTATTCTTCCTCATTGAACAATGGAATGCCGTGTCCCACCCGCTTCACCGGTTCATAACAAAAATCATCAGTCTCGTCACTAACTTTTGATTCATCGTCACTACTCTCAATGTTCTTTAGATATTCATCGGTATCGATAGAATATTCTTTTTTTGGCAACTTGCTTAATGTTGAAGGATTGCCGTTTGGTGAGGGTTTCGTGTTGCCACCTTTTACTTGTCCACAGTCAACTATAGATTTTGCCTTGCCTGCACTCTTCCTCTTTTCGTTGTTGCCATGACATGACAAAGAAGACTCACGTTCCACTGTTTCGCGCCTTTTCTTAGCTTCGCTCCTTTCATGTTCGCCTGTGGACTTCCTAGGTGATGATTTTAACGGAGGAGTGTGTTTCTCCCTTTTTCTTTTCCGCGGCACCGACATTTCAAAGTCACTGTCGACATCGGGCGGAGGAGTTCGATGTGTCTTTAAATTCTGTGGAACGAGTGGGTTCAGCATTGCAGCTGTTTCCACTGAAGGTTTCAGAGTATCCATGGGAATGTCGTCTTGAGAGGATGCTTCAGAAGACCCTTTCTTCGAAACATTCACAGCGCCGGCAGCCCTTTCAAAGACTGACTTAACGACTCCGGTGGCTTTTTCAACGACACTGACCCGTGACCCCCGTCCGGCCTTCTTTGGTACAGGTTGATCGATATTGGACGTGGAAGGCCCTTCTTTCGAAGGGGCAGCTTCTTGGATTCTCAAATCTTTCAAACTTGAATCTTTCTTATTTTCGGGTTGGGATTGCCGAGTAGTATCAGGCTGTGAATATCGAATGGAGCTGCTGACTTCGCTTGCTCTTTCGACGAGACTAACGCGCGATCCCCTTAAATTCCTTTTTTGTGAACGTTTACCAGAAGAGGCAACTTCTTGGGATGGTGCATCCCTAACGTGACGTTGTGATTGTTGACTTGAGCTGCTGCCTTCCTTCGAAGAATGACTGTCTTCGTGTCCGCCCTTAACTTTCTTCTGTTTCGTTGAGAGATGATGTAGATCTTTTTGTGTTGGTAGAACATCATCACCAAGGTCGTCCCGACATCTCTTTTTGGTTGTTTTGCGTTTTGTATCATTATCGACGTTATTCTTGGACTTGTCGAAGGCATCATCTGCCTTTGGTTCTTTCTCCCTAGCAATACTGGTGATATTAGCTTTCTTGTCTTGCCGCTGTTGTTGAGTATTGGACCTATTGTTGGCTTTGCTTTCTTCGACTGTCTCCTTCGGCTGCTCATCGTCTGAATGATCATTGGTTTTTGATGTTTCGGCCGCCCTTGACGCTTTGGGCTTCATATCATCCTGTTTGTTGGTTGAGGCTGCGTTTCTACTTTCTTTCACTGTCTCTTTGGTTCTCACCGCAACATCTGAACCATCAATGGTTTCGATTCTCTTTATTTCCGTGGATGCGTTGGTTTTTACATCGTCTTGTGATGTGTCTTGTCTTTCATTTGATGCGTTGGCACCACTTTTTTTAAGTGTGTCCTTCGTCATCCCCTCCTTGTTGGGATAGTCACTGGTTTTGACTTTCTCGCCAGCTTTTGAGGCTTCCGGTTTAGCATGGGCTATTGCTTCGTCCTGTATGTCACGAGCCTTTGGTTTCCCTGTCTGGTTTAATGTGTTTGACTGTTTCGCTTGCATTGCTTGGACCGCTACTTCTACTTCTTCTTCTTCTTCAAAATCATCATTGCAATCATCAAGTAGAGCGTCTTTTGTCGTATCTTTCCTAAATCCTCTCGGCTTGTCGCCTCTTTCGCTTTCGCTGTCGTGATCAAGTATATTTTCTTTTCCCTTCGACCTGGCAGACTTTTCATCAAGCTTACTTGCCTCCATTTCCGGGCCTTTTTCCTTTTCTGTTCTTCCGTAAGCTTTTATGACTTCATCCTCTATACCATCGTCCTCGCCGTTCTTGTGCGACCGGGGCTCACCATCGTTCTCCTCCAATGGAGTCCAACTCACAATCTTGGCTTCAAAATAAATATCGACATAAGGCCACAACAACTCGATTGTCGCACCCCGCTGTACAAGACTAAAATCATTGACATTCGATTCCCCATCATCGTTGTGATCCCTATCGCCCTCGTTTTCCGCGACGCACGCACGAAACTTCTCTCGCGTCAAATCGACGAGCTGCCTCTCCCCGTCCTCGTACTCAATCAACGCCACTCCGGGAACACTCTCGTCCAACGTCTCGGCGCGCCGTTCTCTCACGTATCGATCCGCATGACCCGTCGACGCCACGTTTTCCAGCGGCTCCCACGTGTCGTCGCCGGGACCGTAGCCCACCCATCGCACGCGGTAGAGCGCGACGCCCCGTTTGTCCGTGCGGCTGTCGACGATTTTGTCGACTTTGAAGAGATCGATGCCGTCGGCTTCGTCTTCTTGTTCGGAATCTTCGTTCCCGACGGACGGCGGGGGCGGGTTTGGCTTCGTCGACGGGCGGGTCTTTTTGTTGCTTCGGCCGCCGCGGGATTTTTTGGTTTTGGGCATGGTTCCGCTGTGGAACGGCGTTGTCGGGCGGTTCGCTTCGACCTTGGACTTCCGCTGGCTTCCGCCTCACGCAGACACCCCGTTTTGTTGCCTGTGAAATACCCTAACATAGTGGCGTCGGCAGAGCACCTATCTACTACGTACCACCTACAGCCTCCCTATTTCTATCTAAGCTACAATGTAGGCTACAATTATACGCAACTGAAAATCTGGAAAAAACGGGACGAGCGAAAACCTGAGCGAACCATGCCGCGAACAACAAACGCAACAAAAATAAAAAACACAGCGAACACCCAGCGTATACATCACGACGATGGAATCCAATGGCCCACGAGAGCAATCATCGACGCCCTCTCCTCCGGTTTGGTTCCTCCTATTCGACGCTGCTACCGGTCAACAGTACGAAGGAACCAACGCTGAGTCCGTGTNTGAGTCCGTGTCGCTTCCTCCCGGCTCCGCCGTCGCCGAGTTCCGCGCGTCGGCCCGCCTCCGAAACTCCAACAAGCTCGCACGAATCGCCCCCTCGCAACTCCTGGTCTACCCGAATCAAGCGGCCTTTCAAAATAGAAATGCAGAGGACGGAAACGATCGGCCGTTGGACCCAGCTCAAGCCATCGGCGCGCTGGGAAGCGAGGATGACATGCTCGTCGTGGTGGTCCCGTCGTCGATCGGTCGCAGTCGGGGCAAACGCAGAGAACAGCGATGGAGCGAGCTCAATGATATCATCGATCGACATGCGTTACAGTTCAAGACCAATGATTCGACGGCATATTCGGATCTCACATGGAATCAAGTCAAGTCTGTTTTCGAATTCGAAACATACGTTCAGCCGAAACGTGATATAGAGGATGCCCCGATAGATTTCCTCACGACCTATCTAAACTTTGCGACCAAATCTTTTTCTCCCATATCCACAGGACACGAGGCAAAGCGTCTTCATTTCATCGCTCCCATTATCTTTTGCATCGGAAATCTTTTCGAGGGAGATATCGACGTTGCCGTTGACGAGAACGTGGTCGGAGACTTTGTCCATGCTCGCAGCCATTTCGAATTCTTGTTGCGACGGGGGAACAAGGCCGTTTGCGTCGTCCAAGCCAAGAAAGAAGACTTTGAACGAGGTTTGGCACAAGTCTTGGTTGGATGCGAAGTTGTCGCGGATGCGGAGGGATTTGAGGAGGTGTACGGTATCGTCACGAATTATGTTCAATGGAATTTCTTGCGGAGTAGCAAGTGTAACGTGGAGATGGAAGAGTGCTCTGTGTTTCTTACGCCGGAAGGGCCGGGGAAAGATTCCATCAGAGCGATTGCTGAAAAGATTTATTCGATGCTTTCGTATGAGTAATCTAGTCATGATGAAGAGTGTAAAATTAAGAATTCATATTGACTTGACTATACTAGATAGGTATAGAAATGAATGCTGCCTTTTCTTGAGTAGATGGATTGTCGGCCATTTTTCCTCAATCATGTTTAGTCTTGTTGTCCAATGTGGCTGGATGTATAGTACCGTTAAACGCAGTGGGGCAGAGGGAACACAGGGAAAATTGATACTCTGTGAGGAAACAGCTACATGCCTACCGTAAAATGCAGAACATTAGCAATCCAAATAATGTCCTCAAATGTCATGATTCGTTGTCAACTCAATGAATTTGGGTTCAAATAAAGCATGTCACTCAAAAGAAATTACAAATACCAAGCATAGATAGTGGATAGTGGGTGGCTACCAAAAATGGAAATCAATCTGTGTCATAAGCCGTTTTGTAGTTAAAAAATATTTAAGTACAAGTTGCTATGTGAACGAGTTACTTATGTGGTTGGATGGAAAATATGTGTTTAAATTAGGTTCTACTGTCTGGAAACGAATGATACAGATTTCCTAGCAAAACCATGAATGTGTAACGCCCTGGAATCACTCAAGAGATTGGTGGTAGTTTGAGAGCAGTTCCATTACTGCTACCTTCTTTAACTGCCAGCAAAATATTCTCCTAGAGAAAGTTTTTGAGACAAAACCACCAGTTGGGTATTTTTTTCTGAGAAACTTCCTTTGACAGGTTTGGGGTATTTCTCAGAAGTTTTCTGAAAAGAAAACCTCTTTATGGCAATTGTTTCTCAGAAACAATTATCTTGTGATTTTTGTACTTCCTTTGCTTGTGGAAAGTGAAGGAGACCTTTGGGAGGTTCCAGTTAGAAGCTCCTAGTAGTCCTAGAGCTTACAAGTGTAAGCAGATTCTTGGTCTATGTCAATCTGGGGGCCTGGAGGTTGGGTTTCATTTAGGTTTCATTTAGGGAGGTTTCAAAAAGGGGTGTACTAATATTTGTAGAAATTGTTACACCCACAAATCATCCCTAAATCTAAGCATACGTGTTTTTAGCCAAATGTAACCTAACTGATTTAGCATCAGTGTTCCCTTCCTCCCATTTACCAACATCACTCTAGCTATGGTACTAAAATAATCATACATCCTTAATCCAGTGCAATCTTTTTTGGAACAAACTTGTAACAATATATTGACTCATCAAATAATGTTGACATCTAGATTGTCTACTTTTTGTGTACATCATGATATGATGAAGATATCTGGGAGTACTACTTGCTGCTTCTTTGGCGGATTTTGTTGCTCCTTATGTCGATTCAATGCAATAATTCGATTTGCAGTGAAAATATTTTGATCAGAATGACGATCCTGCCTTCAAAACCATCACCACAAAGTCATACACATGATAACGCTAATGAGAGGTCTTTCTTGTTGATGACAGGGGTTACTCACCCTGTTGTGTTGAAAATAATTAACATGCCAGATGAAATGCTGTTGGAATCACATGTGATAAGGAGAGGGGGAAGGCCTTGGTTGTTGAAGCTTAATGCCGATTTGGCTTTTCTTCATTTATTAATATCAAGTCTCCATATGGAAAGTATTAGCAAACTTGCAGAGATGGTGATGCAGTCACCCTGAGTCTTAGTACATGGGATTGCCTGGAATTATCATTTCCCTCTGATCGGGGCCCCTGTTGCAGCATTATGTCCCCAATGCGGTAAAGTTTTACACTTTGGAGTAAGACAGGAATTCTTGGGTAAACCAGTAATTACCACTAGGTTTAAGCTTGGGGTAGCATTGTGGGTAAAATACAATATATATGCCACTAAATAGCATTGCCAAATTGTTGCCCCAAAATTTACTGGGAAATTGCCAGGAAATATCTAGGTGATTACCAAAATATTTACCAAAGGGGGTCGCATTCAGGAAAATGGTAAAGTTAAAATGCTACTATGTCATGATCAAGTGGTGACCTGGTGTGTCCCTAATCATTTTCAAGGATGCAACTGCAAATACTGTGAGCAAAAAGAGTCACTGATGGATGAATCCATGATGTTGTTGTGTGACAACATCCTTTTACCTTGGGAAAACACCTAACTTCCTGACATTGTACAAATTCTTCTATTGAACTCTTTCCATAACTACAATGGGGTCTGTAGTAGAAAATCTCAGCCTCTAGGAATAGACATTTATCACAACCTAGGTGGGTGCATATAAGTGCCAGCCAACCAATGTTAGTGTGAATTAACCTATCTGTGAGAGGACAGGTTGGACACAGAAGAAGTTGGATGGAATTGAGACTTGAAGGCTACCTCCAGTAAACTAACATCTACCTGAGTTATGAGTTATTGTGCAGTGGGTGCCATTCCATAGTTCTGACAGTTATTTACTCTGTTTTGAAAAATCTCACTGGTAAAGTTATCAAAATTACTGTCAGAAACTAGATCCATCAAAAAAGTCATAAAACATCAATTTTGGGGTTGAGTCTTTCTTGAAAAAATGTGAACAATTGTGGATGGTTTTGGTTGACTTTTTCATTGATGGCTATGATGTCAAAACAATCCTTGTTATGTTGTTGTGACCTGTTTCAATATTAACTATGGTGCTGCTGTGTCCATAGAGCAATTTATTCAGGATATCTCAGCCAATAATTGATATTATTCTATGCATTCCTAGAGTGCCTTTTTCTTGGCACTTGCTATATCTAAGATTGACACAGTGGTTCATCTTTTTATCTTGTATTTATTATTAGCATGTGAATAAACATCACATTGTCAAATCAATAAAACCTGACCACGACCTTTTCAACCACACTGTCACAATTTGACTTACCACACAAAAGCCATCACAGATACAACGCTTCTGTTGCCACACAATCTACCAAGACACTCACAACAACAATATCAAATCCCCAATTGAGGTGATATGCCTAATTTGTGGAGAACGAGTCTTACCATATCCATGCCATTTTTTTACATTATTTATGAGCTGTGATGGCCTCAAAATAACAAAGGTTGAGGAATGGGATGAGCTTTCCATTCTACCTGGGCCCCTCCACTGTCAACATTAACAGCAATCACTCAGCACAAGCTCAAGGCAAGCGATTTTTTCCTTCCTTTTTTACCATATTCTGTGACTTATTTTCATTTTTACAATTCATTTTGAGCTGCATTCATCCATGCCACTGTATGACATGAGCCAAGGATGCTGTTTGGGACATTTACCCAAAATTGTCCAATAATAATAATCAGGACACAAGGATTGTCCTCTTTATTTTGTGTATTACAAATGAAGCACAACATCACAGAACATGGGTTTCTCAACAGATATTACACAAATAGTTGTCAGGTATGTCTGTCAGAAGCAAAATATGTTCTTCCTTCGAATTCTTCTCTTGGCACAAAATTCCACTGGCTGTGGCAGTTGCAGAATGCAACTGCCCCAGCCTGCAACCAATCACTGTGAGAGCTGGTTAGATATTGCAGCCTATGTCTGCAAGAATTGATCATCATGTAATTTACATGAAAAAAAGAAAAATTAGGAACTTGCAGTGCTTAGTTTCAACCAGTTTAATTGCTCATAAAAGCGGACTTCCAATCAACTGGAAAACATGTTCTATTTCCTATTTCCTACATTTGGAAATTCTCCTCACTATCAGTTTAGGTCACTATTGCACAATAACTGATTCTGAAAGTTCTACACACCATCATATATCAAGGCTCTCCCTTTGACCATCAGATGGTAAAAAAACAAATTTTCAAGATACAGGGTATCACAATCTCTGCACACCACAGTGCCAACAATATTTTTCTTCATTCTCCAAGAACTTCATTCAAGAAGTAATTTCTAGTTACAGATCAAGCACAGAAACTACAAGCCATGTCCATCGAGAAATCAATCCGGAAGGTCTCAAGAGGGTGGAATGTGATTGCAGCATCAGAGAAGGTACACTACATTTCCAAGCAGGATCCCATTCAGGATGCACTAAAAAAAATTAAAAGACTACACACCTCAAATTGATTCTAACCAATACAGAGAATGAGCTCAAAGCGGCAGTATGGACATCTGGAACTCACAAGCAGTTCTTACTGCATGTACACTATGCAATGCACAAGATGGGGTTTGTCACGAACTTTGCCAAAACCAAGAAGGCTGTTGAGAGTGCAATTCTTGACATGGAACTCACAAAAGGGGAGTACATGTAAGCACATAACACCAAAAAGAACAAGAATGACAGTAAGGGTGAAGGCACAAATGCCGACCCTGCTGCTCTATCACTCATAGTTACCACCAAGACAACATACAAAAAGGCAACAAAAGCTGTAGAATCCTCAAAACTTGTTGTCACCACGGAATGAGAAAAGTCTTTTGAACTAAACAGAAATCTCTTCTCCAACAAAGCCATGCAGCCATAGGAGAAGGTTATCAAGCCCATGTGACTTGCTTTCCTTTGTAAGATTGTCATAAGCCAAAAAGGACGTACATATGAATCCTCTAGTGGTTGTATTGAAGATGGGGAAAAAATCTTTAGTATGAGCTTATTTGTTCAGCTTGTGTCAAAAGCATGGTGTTCCAAGACCTCCATGCTTGCCATTACCGTATTTCATGGTGAGTAGGCCACAGCAAATGTTCTGCGATTCTGTAAAGTGTGGCCTTCTCACCGTGTTTTTGTTAATTAAAGCATGTAAAGTACAAACATGAAAAATAATAATTATAGGTAGTACCATATTTCTATCCTTTTTATTAAGCCACCTCTTCTTCATGCCAATTTAGTTTGTTTGTTGGAGGCTTTCTACCCTCCAGCCCACTCACTGCCCACCTTATTATTGTGCCATCCATGGCAAACCTCCTGCAATTGCCGAATTTACTTCCAATGGAAGAGGGTTGGGGATTGGCAAGGAGGACATATTCCTTGGGTGGTGTTTTCTGATACAGCCTATCAAAGGTAGCCACAGCGGCGGCAGTCTGCAATGTCTGGGATGCATGTAAGTGGCTAGAAAGAAAGCCATGAGTTGGTCTGGTGCCATTTCCAGCAGATGCAAAAAACCACCAAATCTATCTGTTAACTATTTTAATTTAAATTTTAACTATTATTTATTCTTTTCTTTTTTTAATGTAAATCTAAATTAGTTTAAACCTTAAAGCTTTAAACGTGCTCTCTTGTCACAGCAAAGACAACAAGCTGCAAGTTCATCCTGTGCCATGTCCGGGAGATGCAACAATCCACCAAAGCCTGCATTCCTTGCCAACAGCAGCAAGTTGCAACAACAGGTGGTGCTTATTACATGTGTGCTAATTGTTGGTGGTGATAATTGCCAGAGTTGAAACAAGTCAATCAATAGAAACATTTTTTGTTGTGTACACGAACGAATACTATGTAAATATCTAAGTCCACCAAAAATCAGCCAGAACATTGGAACCAGTAGGAATTACAGAGAGCCCCGCATATGGGCAGATTGTGTCATACCCATGCTTATTGTCCATTTTTGTATACAAGGAGGAAGTAGACATAGAATGTATAAAAATAGGGCTGAGATGTAAGTATGTTTGACACATACCTACAGTGGCAGACCGTGGGCTACACATGACACAACATCATATAGTACAGTATGGTACTATATCCAATTTCACTCAAACATGGAGTGGTGCCAAATCTCTGAGAGAGCTGAGAAGATGGATACGCTGCTGATGGGCAATCTCCCATGCTGTGACAAGAGCAACTAGAAGTTTGTTAGCATTAGAATTAAGTCATAATTTTCATTTCTTCCACTATTTCATATTTCAACTTGATGCCTACTTGACCACAGGTCACTAATATAATAGTCTTTACAAGATGGTCACCTCCCACTGTCTTTGAAGATGTTTGTTCTGCTGTTTCCTCTGTAAAAGTTTGCACTGCTGATCCTCCAGATTCAGGCCTCCATCTGGCTTGATCACTCCTCAAGGTTTGAAGGAACCTCGACAAGCTTTGGTCCCAAGGTCCATGAAGACGACCCTCAAGATGACCCTCAAGATGCAGCACCATCCACCTCTGCTACAAAGATGCTTGCAAGAGCCACCATGCTCTCCTTCCTGCATTGCAAAAGCGATTACGATGTGGTATGCAACATTGCAGAACAATTGCAAGTGTGACAATCTCATGAGCTTGCATGAGCAACCATGATGAGCCTGCTGCGATTGCAAAAAAGCAATTGTAAGGATCCAGTGAGATTGCAAAAAGCAACCGCAATGACTTCTGCAAATCTTTAGTTGCAATCATTTTGAAACCCAGAAATTTGAGCATGCAACCACCATGACCTTCCATGATTTGCAAAAATGATCATGATGCATTTCTGCGAATTGCCACAACATTTGCAATGAGACTGTGAAGCTCACAAAAAGCAACCACAGTGTTTTGTCTTTCGCCGATTGTGAAAAAAGCAATTGCAATAAATAGCCCACAAACCGGAAAGTAACCACAATGATCTGCAAGCTCAAGAAAGAGCAACCACAAAGAACTGCCGCGCATTGCAAGTGCAAGTGCAATGCAACTCATGAACTTGTGCAAATGCAACTTTGAGGCATTCCACAAACTTGTGAGAGCAACAGCAATGAAGTTCATGTACTTGCAAAAGCAAGCAGTACAACCTGCTGAGTCAAGAATTTGACTGCAAAGAAGTCTGCAATTTTCCAAAAACAATCACAATGCAATACCACACACTCACAAGAAGCGATCGCAATGATTCCTACATGTTGCAAGAGCAACCACAATGCTGCACTTGCCATGAGCCATGAGCACCATGGAAATATTGCAAAATGCAACATAAACAAGCTGTCACAAACTTGTAAAGATGAGCACAATGAAGCCAATGATCCACTACAAGTGATTGTGATTACCCGTGCGAATGGCAAGATGTGATTGTATTGAACTCTGCAAAATTGCAGAAAGCAATCATGAAGTGGCTCACCAGTTGTAAATGTGACTCTGATGACACATTGACATCCAGCATTGCAAAAAGCAAGAATGTGCAACAGGTGGTGTAAGTGACATGAGCGGCTGCGATGACTTTGGTCAGCCATGATGACAACAAGCAGTCAAAAAACTCAAGCTTTGAAACAAACTCAACAATCAACCATTTATTGGCTTTTGTTGCCAAGTGCAAGACAAAAAAATCATGTCTGTACTAACTTGAGTTACAAAAAACTTGGTCTATTTTTTAAGCCTGAAAGCTT
>JALLPD010001433.1:0-12114 GCA_036940065.1 Cyclotella cf. meneghiniana | reverse complement strand
GGCAAGCTGACTCTGAATGGGCTTTGCCTACATTTATAATACCAAAGAAAGACAATACCATGAGGATTGTCAGCAATTTTTGGGAACTCAACAAACGGGTTGTGAGAAAATCATTTCCCATACCCAAAATCAGCACAGTTCTTCCAGAACTAGAGGGCTTTACACATACCACCATCCTTGATCTCAACATGGGCTACTACACCATTAGATTGGACCCAGATGCCTCCAAAATATGCACCATTTTTAAGTATGCTTACTTGTGACTACCAATGGGTGTTGCATGTTCTCCCAACATGTTCCAAGCTAAGATGTCTGAGCTAATGGCAACCTTTGAGTTCGCTCAGACTTATCTACTTAGTTGGAAATGTCGGAGCCGTGTCGTGTTGCCAGACCCCACCCCAAATGACATGTTGTCCTGACACGGGCCGATGTGTTGCAAAAATGTCAGTAATGTCAGCCAGACATTTTGTCGATTCTGTTGTCCAGACCATGCCAGACAATGTGACATGTCATGTTGGGACAACGCCAGCAGACAAGTCGGCTGATTCTTTTGGATATAAAGAAAAATCAGCACAGCTTCACAGACAATCACACTGTAATGTTGTGATTTGGTGCAAGAAAATCACAAAAACGGTTTTGTATGCATTACTTCACATAAACATCCAATTTGTTTCTTAAAAAATGACTGTTATTTTCATCGGAGTAATGGCTGCATGAGTCATGGATATGGCTGGGCAGTTATGTGGGGATATGTCAGCCGACATGTGACCCAGCCATGAATCCAGTCACGACATCAGCAACATTTGATGTCAGTTGATTTTTAGCCAACAATGTTGGCGTCATGGTGACACGCACCAACATGTTGCCGACATTTCCAAGTAAAAACGCTGCTATTTGGAATGTGTGCGGCTTTGGTGGATTGTTGCATCGGCCGAGAAACTGAACCGGACGAACTCACCACTTGTTTTGTTCTCATTTACATGAGAGATTATTTGAAGTTTTTAGTTTTAAAACTAATTCAGTTTTTTATTAATTATAAGAATATGATGAACTAGTTAATAGCTAAAACCCAATTACACTGATTAATTCTTATAATAGGTTGATTGTTGCATCTGCCAGGAATGGCATGGACAAACCCACGGCTTTCTCATCATTGGGTTTGATAGCTTTGAAGTCTGTGGGTTTGGCAGTTGTCAGGTTTCAGCAGTGTCAGAAAATGTACCAGGTGCTTCACAAACCTTACAGCTGCCAAACCCAATGCCTCAAAACCCACTGCTGCTGAACCCACAACAGCAAAACCTGATTCCACACACCAGCTGCGGCAAAAACATGGAAAACCAGCATAACCAAACCCAAAACAATCAACCAGTGTGACCAAACTGAAAACCCACGGATCCTGAAGACATCATGCCAAAAGCCACCAAACCAATAGCTGCCAAACAAAAAGCAACCAAACCAGAAGCCGCAGAAGGTTTGTCTTTATTGGCTTGAAAAAAGGTGGGCGGCGAGTGGGCAAGCAGGTACAAAGCCTCCTACCCCTAAACTAAATGACAGGAGCAAGAGGGGGCATAATAAAAAGAATAGTAATACCATACTATCTATGATCTTATTTTTTAATGTTTTTATTTTATTTGCTTTATTCCTCATTGAAACTCAGTGAGATCAACACACATCGCCAAAATAGAGGACATTTTCTGTGACTATATCACTGATTTATGCGGTACGTTAATGCCAAAGACTTCATTGGAGTCATTATGCTCTTGTTGAAGTAAATGACTACTTATGTTCTTGGTATCATATTATACTAGATGTAGTCTTAAACACTAATTGGGCATCTTGCATGCAGTGTTTTCCAACATCACAGGTACAGAGGCTACTATGATATGATATTTGCCAGTCTTGCTTTCTTGTGATTACGCCCTGGTGGCAATTCAGAGGACTATAATGACTACAGACTACTCAAAGGATGCCATGGCAATGGTCTGGTGCCTACCCTGACAGCCATTGAAGGTCTTGTGACGACCCAAGTAACTACTTCTTACTACCATGTAATGAACAAAAATATGACTGACGACTACTGTGTGACTACCACTTTGATGAAATGGGGAAGACCAAGAAAAAGTTAGTGATGACATTTGATGATATAATTTGATGACTGAAAAATCTACTTCTATCTCTAAGACCTTCTTTGCTGGCAAAAATTTTTTGTACCCAAAATCCAAGTTTTGTACCCTTCAAATGAATTGACCATTGGCCGTACGTATTTTGTCTTTGCTGGAATTTTTTTCACAATTTCACTTGCATACCCATCCTGCCAAAAGTATTAATGATCTCTGATGTGCTTCAAAACTACATCCATCATTTATCATTAATCATCCAATCCTCTCCCATCATGCTTTTACTGCCACCCTTTCCTACACTTGAAGAACTTATTGCAGGGTCATCTCTTGTCTGCTGCAGCGGAAGACCAACACTTGCCATGGAGAAGGCATGCACAACCAAAACAGTGTCAATCTGCTACCAATGTTTATAATATAATGGGTGAAGCAATTTTTTGACGTGTGTTTTGTATGACCTACAACAGTTTCTGGCGGCTCCATGCTATTGTAATGCCACATATTTCTGAAATTACAACAAAAACAAGAAGGTATGAGAACATAGGAAGAGGAAAAGGTGGAAAGTTTCCCTCCCCCTATTCACAATGGTCGGATTACATTGAGCATGCACATTGGAGCAGCAATTCGTTATTTTGCTGGTGGATCTCCATATGATATAATGTGCTGATTCCACATTTCTTATTCTGAGGTTCTTGTGAGTGTTTGGATTGTTGTTGATGCAATTAATGCTTGCCCCCAGTTTCGTATCATGCATCTGGATTTGCTGGAGAAGCAGCAATAGATTGCAGCTGAATTTGAAGCTGCAAGTACACAGGGTATCCAAAACTGCACTGGAGCAATAGACAGCATTCTGATTTGGATGTGCAAGCCTAGCTTGAAGGAGGCTAAGAAGGTAGGTGTTGATCAGAAGAAGTTCTTCTGTGGTTGAAAGCATAAGTTTGGTTTGAATTGTCAAACGGTCACGGATTGCCATCATTGACATCGTGATTAAATGTGGTAGTGCATCTGCTGACTGTCTCGCATTTGAGGCAAGTCAGTTACATAAGCATCTCGAGAACGAACATATGCAACATGAAGATGGGAACAAACAGTTTGTTTTATTTGGTTATAATGCCTACATGAACATGCCATACACGTCAATGCCATTTACTAATGTTGCAGGTGATCCAAATTGTGTCACTGAGGACAGTTACAACTTTTACCATTCACAGCTGAGAATAAGGGTGGAATATGCTTTCAGAATGCTGGTACAGAGATGGGGGAATCTCCGGGTGGCGATGCCATGCAAACTTACTAGCAGTAAGATTGTTGGTATGGTGAATTCACTGGCAAAGTTACGCAATTTTTGCATTGATGAAATGGATGGTCGTGTCTCATCAATTCATGACAGCGATCATTTCTATATGATCAATAACTGTCATGGATATGTCAGTGGGAATAGTAATGAAAATTCAGAAGAAATAATGACTCCCTCCAATCTTGCCCATGGGGAGCATTTTGACAGAATATATCGTAACATTTTGCATTTGCATCAGGAAGAAATGATGTCCATTGTCCTTCCGAGAACTTACTTGCTTAATACGATTACTCCGGGTCATTGGGAGCGGCGAACACGACCATGAAATAGGAGACAAATGCATGGGAATAAGTAATATTGTAACTAAATTAAAAATCATAAAATAAAAATTATCTCTCAATCATAGCTGTTGTAAGAATAGAACAAAGATGCAATCCTACTTTAGTTTATTCTACCACAAAAAATAATGTGACTATGACAAACCCACTGCTGACACTGTTTATTCCAAATATCCTTGTTGGCTTCGGTTGTTCTTTTTCGGAGTCGAGAGAATTGGGTTCAACTCTTCCGTATTCTCATCAATTTCCTCCTCGATACCTTTCACTTCATGTAGAATTGCATCCACTACATCTTTTTTTTGCAATAGATGATTCCGTCATCTGCAATACCATGTTACATTTGTTATCACACAAAGAATTGATTCTTACATGAATATTGTTTACATGAGAATCAATTCGACTCCTCTCCTGCTGAGCACAAGTCTTGGTGAATTTTTTCTTGTTTTAACGCATTTCCTGATGATTCTTCTCATTCTCAGGTGCAACCATCTTGGCCAAAAAGATGATTGACTTACCATGTTTTTTGATACTAGATCCGGCAAGAGATTGTTTTGTTGTTGACTTAGGTGCTGATGACTTTGATGATGACACAAAGTTATTATCAAAACTCTTACGCTTTCTGCAAATAGTTGATGGAACTCCAGTACCTCCATCCCTGGAACCAATTGCATCATGTAACTGCTGCACAGATGACTGTAATAATCCATGCTCTTCAATCATGTCCCACAAATACAGTAGGTAAGTTGCTCTTCCATCAAAGAAGTTTCTATGCAAATCAAGAGCTTGACATGGGCACTGATTTAGAGACCCGAATTGGACAATTAGTTGGTCAAAATCAATGTTATTGTTGTCATTATCTGAATTCTCCTCATTTTACTCTTTGTCGTTGCCACCAATTGCATTCTCTTCAGTGAATCCGCCATCACACTGTCCACTGTGCTCCCTGTTTTGAATCCCATGCTTCAACACCAGAATCATTGTATTCCACTTTTCCTCCACCTTCTCTACTGTTGCTGGCTGTAGTTTGTTGAATGATTTGAATGAAAGTGCAATTGGCAGAGAGAAATCTGAATGACTGTCTGGCTTTGGAGATGTCACTGGCAGAAAAAGTGGGTCATTCCGCTTGTTTGCCACCATCTGCCAGACATTCGACGCCCTCACTGCCGGTGTGTTACGATTCTCTAGAGCCTTCCAACCACTAGGGACATTCAAGCAGACAAGGCAAGCCTTTTTGATGTTGTTGTCATCAATGACTGAGTGGATCAAATGGAGCGGGGGTATTTCCCAATCCAACTTCCTCCGCTGCCATCATTTGAACTAGGTGGCGTGGTTGCTGCATGAATGACGGCCCGCTTAGCAAGAAATACAATGGTTGCATTGATAAATGCGACCTTGTCATCACCAACAATTGGGTTTTCTGTCAGCCATTCGGTGGCTTTTGCAATAGCCCAGGCCTTTGGTCGAGGTGCATTTGCGGCAGTAAAACTAGCAACATAAAACTTATCACAACGCCTTTCGATTTCCGCTTTCAAGTCTTTGGCTGTCAATTTCAGGGCAGATGGCTGGAGAGCAATGCTCCAAGGCAAAACAGACAGATTGAATAGCTCACTGCCATCATCGTTGAGTAATCCAATTGTCAGGATGGCAAGAGCCTTCAATGTACAGCTATTCGCAACGTACATCTTCTCTGAGTGTGTCTTGTGCGATGGTGGTACTGTTTCCTCATCATTCAACTCTCTGGGGATCTCAAGAGAGGTGGAAAACGAGATATCATCGTCAGCATCGGCCATGGTGAGGTGGTTTTATATGGTGGAAAATGATGGTGGGAAGGGGGTATGAAACTGGGGTATGAATAATTTTCTACTGCCAGCAGGAACCAAGGATCCCGGAAAAATTTGCGGGAACGATTAAAATATTTTTTAAGTCAGAAAATTTCGCTACCTAGCTATGTATGTATCACAACACTCCGCTCACACCCCTCTCACACCCCGCTCACACCTCGCTCACACCCCGCTCAGACCCTACTCAGACCTCGCTCGAATCCCGCTCACACCCCGCTCCTACCCCGCTCATACTACGCTCATACCGCTCAAGTCAAACCCCCTCGCCCAAAACGACCCACCCCCCACTACCAACCTCACCAACACAAACACAGACAGACACAGACCACCCGCACCACTACTACCACCAGACCACCACCACTACCATACGACCACCAGGGTGACACCACCGCCCGGACCCTCATCTTGCGGGGAGTGCCTCAGCCCGCCTCCGTCCCCACCTTGATCATCATGTCGCCTTCGATCAACATTCCTGACAACGTTAGTGCTCCACCCCACAACACCTCTGTCCTCTGCCAAACAAGAAGTGATGAAGACCCACAATCATGCCATCGAGGAAGAAAACACAGGTGATGTGCTTTGTTGGAAGGACTGAAGGGAGGGAGGGAGGGGGTGGCAGAAGGAGGATAGTTGCACCGCCACCCTCAATCTCGAAGAGAACGCGAAGCTTCGTCAAAAAGGATGGGACTTGTGAGAAGCATTGTGCAGAGCCTGGACGATGGCAAAATTCTCGACTGTGACAGAGATGGGGCTTGAAGGGTGGGAGCACGCTGTATTTCCGGTGCTGCAATCCACTTCCTGGTTTGTGTTCAATTGATTGTGAGGATTCAATGAACAGGGGGTTGTTGGCGTAAGTTGGCGTATCTGGACTTGCACACAGTGAGATTCTTGATAGTGATAGGAGGGCTCACAGGGGTTCATGATGAAGGAAGTCATGATGATGATGTGATGGTAGTAGATTCATTGACTTAGGAAGACATTATTCAATACCTAACAAGTAAATAATCTCTACAACAATAATTATTCAATACAACTAACAAATAACTCAATAACAATATCTAATACCACATCACAAATTCAACTGTCCAAGAGCAGATTCAATGTCAACCTGAGTCTGCCTATTCATCCATTCCTGCCTATGAACCTCACGATCTTTAACCATCTGGATCATAGCTTGAATATTACGCTTGTGTCTCCAGTATGGGGCTGCACGCTGTTTTTCCTTTTCTTGGTGTACATGTTTCCGGAAAGTATGAAGTTTAAACTCTTGATATTCCTTTCAAGTTAGACGTAGCAACTCTGGCCTTAATTCGTATGCTAGCCCACTTTCAACGTCATCAGCTAGCAGCTTCTTAGCGGGGTGTTTATTCCAGAAGGGCTCTCCATGAACAGTTAACTCTTTTGCAGGAAATCTCTCACAGTACTTGCGGAATCGATCTTCTTCCTCATTTAATTCTACACGCATTTTATCTGATGTGAATTTGCAAAATGACAATTGAGTTGTGTCTTGGTTTGAAGTACTTAGACAGTCAAATTGCTCACCAGTCAACTTGATCATGTCCTTGTAGTACTTCTTGAATTTGCCGATGTCGTAGCATTGGAAACTCGGGTTTGACTGGTGTATCTCCTCTAGTGACATTGCTTTGAGCTTTTTGTTTGAGTCGGTTTCAATCAACAGGATGTATAAAAGATGCCATCCTTGGCTTTTCTTATCTCGTGACGACCAAGCTTCAACGACAATCTTCTCCTTAAACTGTTGAGTTCCATTCTTATAATTCTTTAGGATTGTTTGCATGTGGCCCTTGAACTTCTTTAAATCATATCTACTGGCATACATTCGATGGATCTCCATGAAATTAACCAATTTGAATTCAAGAGGATCTGGAAAGAATAGAATTAAACCCATGATATGAATATGTTGAACTGAAGCATGGTGCACACTTACCTGCTGGAATAAATTGATGGATTGGAGAGGATTCATTCTTCAACTCATCAATTATAGCCAACTTGGCTTTGCATTTGTTACTCTTCCACGGTTCAAGAGGTCCATCATCACATTCATTGTTGTCCGTGGAAACAGCTGCTGATTTGTTCTGACCCTTGTTATTGTTGTTGCCGCCGTCGTCGCTTTGATCATCATCCGCATCTTCCTCATTAACATCGATGTCAGCCTTGTCATCACTCTCAACCTCATTGCGTTGTCGGTATTCCATTGAGTTAGAAAGAACCCATGGCTTTTGTCCCTTTGGCTGCACAAACAAACCCGGCCGCTGGCTATTAGAAGGCTGGCCGAAGCCAGGTTTTCCCCGACATGCTCTTGGCAACATGATAAATGAAAGTAGAAGGATGTGTTGCTTGGTGGCGACAATAGCAGAAGAATGAATTTGTTGTAGCAGAGTGAAAATTGGGAATAGAACAACTAGAGCTATGACTTTCTCAAGTAATCGTGGTCTATTTCTGGTATTTAAACTTTGCCCATACAATTGTTCATGTGTAAAAGGATTGATTGTAAAGTCTTCACAAAAATGCCAACAAGTTGGCGAGCATGACTCCAATCAGCATTCATGCTTCACAACAAGTCTTGGCATTGTTTCATCACATTTGCGAGATGGCTCCTCGTAAACTCACAGACGAGCTAGAAGCCACCATAAAAATCCTTGTTGTAATCAAAGAACACAGTCAAGACAACGTAAACTTTGCAGACTGGGCAAACAACGCAATCAAGAGAGACGGAACACCACTGTTTGGCAAAGAGCGAGGCCTGGATTCACTCTTCTATTACTGTTGGCAAGGTAGATTCAAGAACCTCAAGGAGTCGTACCGGTCGTTTTGCAGAGGCAATTATTCTGCTTGGACGCCATTGACAAGAGCTGACTGCAATCCATTAGTTTGGCTCCAAGACAAACATCCCATCCGAGCACTGACCGAAGACGAATGCAAACTCCAATCGACCCGCAGTTCATTATCTCTACCAAAGATGCCTCCAAAGTCTACCAACATGATGAGACGATCCAGTCGAAGTAACACACCTGTAAGGAATGGTTGCGGCAAGGCCAAAATTGACAACCAAGTAGTGTGAGTCTGAATATCATTGAACATTGTTGAAATATTGTCTTCTTGTGCTTACTCAAACTGAAACCTTGCATTCAGGGACGATGACAACTCTACCGGAGAAGTTTCCGAGGTCGTCAAGGGCGGTGATGAAGCGGAGCATGTCTATATCACCGGTACAATCAAGTACATGTTCGAGCTTGATTCTTTGTCATTTGGTGATGCGATTCGCAAGGCCAAGCCCCTCAAGCATGGAAAGAACTTTTGTCTTGCCTCCTTTTGGTTAGTCTACAACGAGAAACTCAGGACTACAGAGGTTGAGGGGGTGACTCAGGCTTACCATATGAGGAAGCTTGTTAATGCCAATGACGTGGATAAATACGCCATTGCTGTCTGCGGTTCCCCCAACAACAATGTCCTCATGATTCAAACTCCTGCTTTGGAGTACGAGGAGAGAACCGATTGGAAATTCAATATGGTCGAGATTAATACGCAGACGGGGTAAGTTTTCATTATGTCTAGTTTGCTTGCATTTGCATATCTAACTTACAACATGTGTCCCTATCCCACACAGAAATCCAAGCGAGACGAGGAGAACTGCCTTTGAGGAGGCTAATGCTGACCTACTCAGAGAAGGATCACGTGTTTGGTTTGTGCATTTGCCAGAAGATCACGCTGTCTCCAATGACATGTTGCAAGAAGGCCACAAAGATCCGGAATCAGGATCCTTCACAACTTACACCTGTGCTGTTCCATTTGACGACGTCAAGAATAACAGGGATTTTGCAACAAAGGGATGGCGCTTTTGGCTTCATTGGGAACTCCCTCTCGTAGAAGGATGGAACAGCATTGCCAAGGAGAAGAAGAAAGGCGGGTTCAGCAAGACAGATTGGGAGAAGAAAGCTGCAGAGCGCAAGGCCCAATTGGATGTTTTTAAAGGTTAGCAAAGCATAGTGTTTGTTCTTGTATAGGACTTCGTGTATCAAACAAAGTCAATGTATCGTGTCCAGTATTTCTGCAGAGAAAGTGAAGTGTGAAGTGTGATATTGCTTGAGATGAACCAAAATATAAGTCTAACAGTTATTTTTGGTAGTAACATTTGCTCCAGATACAAAGTTTACAACATTACCTACAAACGCCAACAAGCCTTCCAAATCTGGTGGTGGTTCTCTCTTCTCATGGGATTGGAAGTTTCCCTTTGGTACTGATCTGAAAGATGACCAAGTGTCTGTCCTCAACAAACCTTCCAAAGCACCTGCCCCCGAAGAACCCACGTTGAACAAAGATGATGCTACATCGGCCGCCAAAGCACCTGCCCCCGAAGAACCCACGTCGAACAAAGATGCTGCATCGGCCGCCAAAGCACCTGCCCCCAAAGAACCCACGCCAAACAAAGATGCTGCATCGGCTGCCAAAAAACCTGCCCCCGAAGAACCCACGTTGAACAAAGACAAAGATGCTGCATCAGCTACCAAAGCACCCGCCCCTACCAAAACACCGTTTGCCTTTACCCTACCAACTATTGAGGAGACTACGAACAAGACAGATGAAGAAGTGATTAAACAAATTGATGACCTTACGCGAGACATGAAGAGTCATGTTGATGATGGCGGCAACCTTCTTCGTGCAGTCTCACCACGAAACAAGCCACCCATATCTCCCAGAACGGGCAATGCTAGGAGGCCAAGCAAGGGTGGATTCAGCGCTGAAGAAATAACAGATGCTAAATGAAAGGAGAGGGATACCTCCCAAAAGCAAAAGAAGGAGAAAGTAGTTGATCGCAAGCGTTGGATTTTGTAGTTATGCTCAACAGCTTTGATGTTTTGAATGTAATTAGAATAAGTTAGAATCTTAGTAATTGGTAATTTGCAAAAGTTAAATGTGCTGAGCATAGCAACACAACAAAATGACACTGGTAATCTGCAAAGACAATGCTACAGTCATGTCTTTGCTATTTTGAAATTTTTTGATTTAATAATGCAAGCTCATGACCAAATTCATTGTAAGCATATGGGTGGAGGATGCACTTACTCATGATAACTTGACTGAGAAAGCAAAAAAACCTTCAATAGATACATATGCCCTTATATGTTTATGCAATGAAACTATTAATATTAACAAGTATAAAAAAGAGTGATAATTCATATCATACTCCACAATCTCATGAACCATCTCATTTGCATTTGGATACCATTAGTTGCAAGAAAGCCTCACAATGAACATCTATAATGGAAAATCATAACTTATATTGTAGGAAGTTCATACCATCATGTAATTGAAACAATTCTTATGGCATTATCATTTTTGCCATAATTAAATATCTTTCTAATTTGAAACTAGAAATAATGTCAGCAAATATTCAATTCATCCAAATATTAAAGCTTGCATCGCCACTCTTTTTCAGCCATTGCAACATCAGATAGCTTAAAAATGACTCTGCAGGCACATGCAGACAGTTCTCCTTCACATTATTGTGACACCTGTTGCATTTCAACACACACTTGAATTGAAGAGAGATAAAAATCAAAGCCTTTACATTACATTATTACATTACATTATTACATTACATTTTTACATTACATTATTACATTACATTATTACATTACATTATTACATTACATTATTACATTACATTATTACATTACATTATTACATTACATTATTACATTACATTATTACATTACATTATTACATTACATNACATTACATTATTACATTACATTATTACATTACATTATTACATTACATAGCTAACAGGTCCCACTGGCCCCTATAAGCCACAAGTGTCCTGTCACATATTGATATTTGAGGATCATTCTTTTTATTCTCAAAGAAGGGTAACTGAGAAAGTGAAAAAAACAATTCAATTTCCTAGTCCCTTGTGCTGATGAAGATATAGAAGAATGATGACATAAGTATGTTTGACAATCATCACCCATACTTTCGTGCTATTCAGAAAAGTGGATTATGAACAACTTGTTGCACTCATCAGATGATTTTTTTGTACTCTCCCATCTCCCAATTTTTAGATGGACCAAAAAAGGACAATAACATCATATGATGACATAATTTAAAAATAATCACTTTTTACCCCAAATTTACATCTATCTTTTGCTAATAGCTCATTTTAACACCTCTTGCGCTGTTTTTCTTGTTTACACCGTAAAAGATTGTCCACTCATCTGTCCGTCACCCTCTTGACTGCACGTTGAACAAGTCGGAGCTTCATTCATTTGTTGCATGTAAAACAGAATTGTGTGACAGTGTTGTATGCCTGGTTATATTACTCTGCAGAGTGAGGACCGCCTTCACTTATCCACCAATCATTTTCATGTGTTTTTTGAAGCAACGTGGTTGCCAGATAACTCTCTCTCGTGGAAGCCCGGAGATAAAACTTGGCCCTCTCTTGAGGAAGGCTGGGAGATTAAACTTGGCCCTCTCTCGAGGAAAGCTGGGAGATTAAACTTGGC
>JALLPD010001432.1:0-12088 GCA_036940065.1 Cyclotella cf. meneghiniana | reverse complement strand
ACACTAGAGCACTATCGGACTATTCACTATTGACAATTTTTAAAATTCTCAACTAAATCGTGATTTTTTATTCATTAGCAAACAGCAAAAAAATCAAATAATCGCAGAAAACACTATTCACTATTGGCCTATTGGCCGAACTAGATCACAGCCTAATTAATCAAATGTTTCATGAAAACATTCATATAAGGATGGGGAAATAAATAAAAAATTAGCTCATGTATTATCCATTGACATCCAACAATCAATAGTTGATGGTGGTAATTCATCAATTGCTGTTTTTGTTGCAAGGCACCAGTGCCAACAATGGTGTCAGCCATTCCACCAGGAGTGAGCAACACTCTTCTAACTATTGCAGGAGTTAATCGCAACTGCAAGACCACTGGGGATATCACAGAGGCCACCATAACTGCGGTGCTATCACAGAGGCTGGTGCACATGGAGGCTGCCGCAACTGCGACACTATCATGGAGGCCACCATGACTGCGGTGGGATTAAAATGAAGGCAATGGCGACCTTTCTTGAGGGGAGATGGGCATGTTTGGTGCGGACAGGTGGTTATTGTTGTTGTCAATGTTTTTGTCATCATTGTTGATGATGGTGATCAAAATAATTTTTGGTGACCATGACATGGGGGACAGAGATGATGGCAATGTGCATTTCAATGCATGTATAGAGAGTATATTCAGTTCAGGGGTGGAATATCATAAAACTTTTTATGATATTGGCATCATCTTTTTCACCTGTCATCCATAATAAGCACACTCAAGAAAAATTTATGATGACTGTATGAGAACGATGAGAATTTTTATGGCTTTAAAAGATTTTCTTTCACATGATGTGTTCCCTGGACCCACCGGGCTGGGCCGGGAAATGCAACCCTACACTGTCGTGAAGTGCTATTCTACAGTTACAACAAAATTATACCTATGGTACTGTGAAACCTGGAATCTAAAGATTATGTAGATATAGTCTCACTTTGGTGAATATTGCCACTTTTTGGGAAATTATTGTTTTCTACCCATTAATCCCATTTTACGGGTTGAAGTTCACTGTAATTAGATTCTCCATTTCAAGACCAATTTGTCAATATGCTTGGCTCCTCATAACTAGTCTTGGTTTGTGAGGTATGGCATTTTGTGTCAAACTCACCATACATCACCTTGTTTTTGTTGGGCTTACAAATCACCATGCAATATTTTCTGCAGGACCCCATGATGTTTCCTTTTCTCCTGCCTCCAGATAGGTTTGTTCCAATTGTTGGTTTTATTGCTACCAAAAATGGGTGCACTTGTCCGGAGCAGCACTTTGGTCGTGGCAATGCCCTGTTGTTGGGAAGGTTAGCACAATGCTGTGGAGTGTTGCTGTGATGTTGGATGACTGCTCGAAATGAACTTGCGGTGAGTGTAGTGAGTGATGATGGTAGTGACAGATGTAGGGTTGGTGTTCCCCCAGGGAACATGTAGGTGGTGCAAGGGGTCATTTGTTGGATGATGCATTAGTTTGACTATTTGAGGTGTACACCCAGGGGCACCCCAACAGTCAATGCCATGTGCTCTACCACTGCAACCATGGGTATGCCATTGCCATGATGACAATGAGACAGAAGCAAGTTACTTATTATTTTTTAGATCCTAAACTAAAACTGAACTAAAAAAAAATTACTCCATAGTTAATGTGCAAGAAATAAATTATTAATGATTAATTACATTACAAGCCATTCAAAACCAAAACCCTTCTTTTCCATGCATTCTTGGATGTTTCTTTGTTGAGCATCCTGTACACGTCAATTACCCACATCGCAATCAACTTGCAATGTGGTGTCTTGATATCTTGTAGGAATCCCTATCTGTCAACGATTCCTCCCACTGCTCTGACATTGCCCTTTCGATGGGTCTATTAACACCAACATCCATGGGTTTGCACAAGTAAGTGCATCTGCCAGGGATGTACTGAACTTCTAAGCCTAGCACTTGAATTTCTTCCACAATAGTCCCCATCATGTGAACATGGAAGTAGACCAAGACTAGAAGGGGTACACAGTCAGGAGGAAGCGTGTCTTTTCATGGAGCAAGACATTTTTTATCTGTAGACTCATCATGGATTCATCATCCATGCCTTTTTTGGAGGACATAAACTGTCATGGCCAGGAATGTAGTGAGTTCCTCTTTTGTGATCCAGCCATATACCTCTCCTTTGAAATTAGGAGCAGAACCAGAAGCTTCCCACTCATGGTGACAGTTGCAACAAATGTTACCCTCTTGGTGTCTGAGGTGGAGGCATTTATTTGAATTGTGCTTAATCCATTTTTGGACCATTTGCAAATGTTGTGGTACAAAAACAGAATTGGAGTCTTGTTCATAGTGATGACATGGTCTGAATTCATGATTGCTACTTTCCTCCTGGTGTAGTTCATGAACTGAAACAATTCAGACTCTGCTTCCTTGTGACTTCTCTGAGCTATTTGAGTAGCAATGCAATGAGATAGTCCGACACAATGATGAAATCTCCAAACAACCTGAGATCTTGAGTGGATAGTTTTATCCCTGAAGTGAAGCATGATGTACTCTGCCAACTTCTGTACAGCTCTTGTGGTGACCTGAAGGCCTTGTTTGCATTGTTCAAAAATCCATTGCAACAATTTGAACTCATTGGATACTAGAGAGCTCATCCTGCCCATGTTTAAATTATGATCAGTTCCACTTAAAAATTTTCCTGAATATGAAAGCATAACAGACACACCATCCACAGTTGTTGTGTCGGCAAAAGGTATGTCCTGTACCCAATTATCCAAAAATGTCTCTTTTCCAACAGCATTCTCACCAGGCATTGGCATATCGCAGACAGCAAAAGTCAGAACATATCTTACAGGAATCTTATCAGCTGCATTTGTTATGCTGGTGAAAGGTATCTCACTGCTTATAGTTGTTTCACAAGAAGCTGAAGTTGTGTCAGTCACAGACTCACCCAAAGTCTTCTTCCACCTGTAGAAAACACACTGCTCAATGCTCATCAAAGCACAAGCAGATGTAATGCTACTTCTAGTGGCAATCAGATCCTCAATATCGCAAACCATCTTCCTTTTCTGTTTTATTGTATGAGATTTGCAAGCAAAATTATGAGTGGTTTGGCTAGAATGGCTTGTCAACATGGTTCTAATAGAATAGTGTTGAAAAAAGGAGTTCTGCCATTTTAATTTTCAATGCAATTAGAATATTACACTTGATTTTTACTAAACATTCACTTGATTTTGAGTCATTAATTTATTGATTTTTTGATATGATTTTGTAAATAATACCAAATCAGAGGCAGGAAAAAGGAAAAGGGGAAAGACATGTGACTGCATTGCTTCTTTCATCATCTTATTCCAAAAGGCATCTTGGTTGGAACTGATCAAACAAAAATAATGACAGTTACAATGTGAAGACATGGTTGGCTGAGGGCAGATATGGGAGCTGTGGTCAGAAATGGAGTGACATAACAGTGGGCAATGAGTGGGCTGAACCAAGAAATAATGTTGAAAAGCAGAGAAGTAGGCAGGAACAAGACAGGGTTAATGAATTTGATTGAAGTACAGGACTATGCTGCACATTTTTATTTTCCTGTTGAGTTACAAGCTTTATTTCAATCCAAAACTTGGAAAGGTTTCCACACTCTATCACTATCTAGGACATTTGGTTGAACTATCATTCTCAGTTTTATGGTGGATACAACCAATATTGATATAACTTTTGGTGCCTTTCACTGATTCCAATAATGATGTCAAGTAAATCCAATGTAAAAATTTCATCAATATTTATGGATTCTCAGATATATCTTTCCTTTGAGTACAATAGGAAATTAAGATATTCAAAATGTATGTGATGGGTGACTGCCAACATTAGTCTAAATCTTATGTTGCCCAAATTTAGTTCCTGATAAGCTCCATTTATTTGTTCTTCATGTAAAAACAAAAAATTGTATAAATTATTTTCCTCATGAACACAACCTAAACTGGATGTATCCTCCATTTGTGTCCAAGTTTTGTTAAATTTCTCCAGTGTGCATGTTAGATTTAACGGGAATTGCTGCAGATTACAATATAATTTATTATGTGATTGTTTGATTCAATAGTTTTGCAAGGTCGGCGATGGTGAACGTTATAGTAGCAGCTTTTATTACTGCTTCTCACAATGATTGAGCATTACAACAGTATACCAGATAGGTCAAATATCTTGGTCTGGCTATACTACTCTGAAAGTCCCCACCTTGGCAGCACTTGTTTGACAATGCTGATCCTGACTCCTTTTTTGATGATGGGAGTGATGAGGGATATTTCTGAGATGTTGCTGGACATTCTTTATCTAGCAAGCACCCTTCAACATTTGATTGTGCAAACAGAAGCCTTGGTTAGATGCTTCCACATACTGAGCTTGGCCCATTCCTTTTCTTCTTTGGAAGTATGATGCCTGTCAAGCATTTGTGCTCTGCTATTATCCATTGTATGCTTTGGGAAATTCCAAGTAAGTTACAACATCATGCCTTTGCTAGGGTTGTGTTCCCTGATGATGCAGATATTGCTGTCATGATTGAACAATGTGACCCTCTAGTGCAAAATGTAATTGTATTCATGGATTGAGTAGCTTTGTATTCAGAGTGCTCTTCCAAAATTGTAAGGAAAAATTCGATGTATAATTGATATCATTCAGACATGATGGGGAACAATGTCATTGCTTATGCTGCAGATGGTAGGGTTGGCATGATGGGTTGATATGTTTGAATATACTTCCATGCATCAGAGAGAAACTTGGAACATAAAAAATTTGTGTGGATCAGGACTTTCCACCCAAGGGCAACACAGAAGAGATTCTTGTTGGTCCACTGTCCGAGCAGTCAGCCAGGTCCTTATCTCCATTACCCCAAGATCATATTTTGCAACTTTCAAATTCATAAGTTCCTTTGAGGCATGCAAGCAGGTGGGGTATGCAGTGGCTGTCCTTCCCACAAATTAAAAAGTGTCTACCAAGTGAACAAAAAAGCACAACAGAATCATTTGGCCCATCATATCCACCAGTTTTGGACTCATTGCATTGGATGCAATCAGATAAAACAGCATTTGATGTGGAATATCAAAGGGTTATTTGCTTGAATGGTAATGCTAGAATAACAAGGCATTGTAATATACAGTAGTCATCAGGAATAACTATTTGTTTATGTTTGATTACTATGATAAAGAACTCACATTAGAACAATCTTGTTATGAATATAAACCAAATCAATGAACAAAATAAATTTTTATTCAGTCAATACTGATGCTACTGCAAGAAATACTTCTGCTGCTATTGCTGTTGCTACTGTCAGAGGAACTTACACTTGCACTACTGGAACTACTTTCTTTCTCACTCACCTCATTATTTTTCTCATCGTGGTCATCTCTGTGGCTCCCACACTCTTTTTCAGTCTACTTTGCCTTTTTCTTCTTCTTATTGTACTCTGTCTTCTTTTCTTCTTTCTCATCTTGAATGATTTTCTTGAACATCTTCAAGATCGCTTTGTTTTGGTGCTTGATATAATTTGACTGGTGTTCAATACACTCTATTTCATTTACTTGTCCTTGAAGCTGACTATGAAAGAACTGTATAGCAAAAACTGCAAAAACAGTAGCCTCTCCTGAAGTGTTTTGTTGCTCTGATTATGCAATTTTTTTATTAGAATGAGCAATTTGTTCACGGAGATGATTGATGGAGAGACTCACTTGTCCTCTCTTCATCTTTGAACAATTCTTTGATTTGGGAATTTTTTGGAGGTAGATCTCTTAAATGGTGTCTTTTCAGGTTTCTTTTTTGATTGCTTTCCTGATCTGACATTGATCGGATTGACTGGCAATATTTAACTAGAACAAAGCAAATGTTTAGTGATATGAAACAAGTGAGGTATGAGTGAAATCACCATGATGGTTACTTTACCTTCTACTTTGGCTTCAATGATCAAGATAGCTTCCGGATTTGCTTGCTCCACACTTGATGTTTTAGGTTCCTTTCCTCTTTCAGACTCTCTGCCCATTTCTTTGCCATCATTGACAATTACATCATCTTCACAAGGAGGTGGTAGAGAAGGAACAATGACATTTCCCCCATCCTTGTTGTCACTATTATCACTGTCCAGCAAGTCTTTATATTTGCTGTCTCCATTAGAGTGCAATCCCATGAGCATGGACTCTCTCTTCTTGTGGATCAATGCTTGCACTTTCTGACAATGCCAAGTGAAATCAGATGCAGGACCAGCATTTATGTTGGGCTTCTTAAACGCATGAAGCATCTTCTCAACCCAGTGATGCTTCACATCATCTTTATCTTGCAGTTCAGACTCACCAGACCTCTCCTTCTACAGACTGATGTTCCCATGTGTAAGCACCACCAGGGAAAACCTCCTTCACAGCTTCAAACAGAACTTCCTTCTTATAATAATTTTCACCAACCATGCATCCCATGGTGCCTTGAGAACGCTTCATGTCATGCCAAAACAAGACATGTGAAGTCTGAGGAATTCTCCCCCAAATTTTAGGAGCTACATCATTATACTTCAAAATATTGGGGATTCCAGATCCCAACCTCTAAATTTTAGGATATCTAGGTTAGGATTGTACTAGGGGGGTTTAGGGAAACTTCAGGGGCCCCTAAATCAGTACTTAAAATTGTATACTAACTTTGGTAGTCATCCAACCGTTATGTATGTTTTACATCACAACATTCTACATGTGTTCCTTTTCATATAATTATTATGATGAACAAATTTCCACAAGAACATGCCTCCAATCTTGGTGGGCATGCACCACTCATGCATTTTAATGATTTCTACAATGACATAAAGTAATTCTGATATAAACAGCTATCAATTTTTATGTATTCTCAAATCTATCTTTCATTTGTGTGCAATTGTGAATTAAGATAATCAAAATACATTATTCAAAATACATGTAAATAGTGATGTATTTTTTAAATAACTTCATTCTACATGCTTTCTTTCTTGTATAATTCCTATGGTGAACAAACGTTCCCAATAACATGCCTCCAATCTTGGTGGACATGCACCACTCTGGCATTTTTACTGATGACTACAATGACATGAAGTAAATTGGATGTAAAAAATACATCATTTCTTATGTATCTCAAATATATCTTTCATATGAGTGCAATCGTGAATGAAGATAATCACAATATATGTACATAGTGATGTGTTTGTTACATTGCTGCTTCTACATGTCTTGTTTTTGTATAATTCCTACATAACCCCTCTAATCTTGGTGGACATGCACCACTCTGGCATTTTTCCTGATTACTACGATGACATATAGTAGATCCAACACACACAAAATACAACAATTTTTGTGTATTCTCAAATATGTCTTTGATTTGTGTACAATTGTGAATTAAGATATTCAAAATACATGTGTAATGTGATGTCTATTTTACATTGCTGCATTCTACATTTGTTGTTGTTGATTGATTCCTACAAGAACAAACTTTGCCAATAACATGCCTCCCCAATCTTGGCATAAATATATTTAGGGGTATGTTCAACATTCAGTGTCACAAAAAGAATGCCTATACATGCATATGTGATGTAATTTCTACACCAAAACTCAATGCAAGAGGAGATTCAACCAATATTGATGTATCTCAGGTGCTTTTTTACTGATTCCTGCAATGACATAAATTAAATCTGATGTAAAACGTAAAAATACATCCATATTTATACATTCTCAAATACATCTTTTGTTTGAGTACAATGGTATATTAAGATATTCAAAGTACATTTAATTTGTGATGTATTTTTTACATCGCTGAATTCTACATGCTTTCTTTTTTATATAATTCTTAGGCTGAACAAACTTTGCCAAGAACATGCTTCCAATCTTGGTGGTCATGCATCACTCATGCATTTCTAAGATTACTACATTGACATAAAGTAAATATGATGTAAAAAATACATCAATTTTTATAGATTCTCAAATATATCTTTTGTTTGAGTCAATCATGATTAAGCATTCAAAATACATAGTGAATGCTGTCATACAAAACATTTGCTGATCATGTGGCACAGCTAGATGATATCATGACTGTCTTGACAGATACTAATTCCAGTTGAATAGGAGTGCAAGGGAGAGATCCACTGGAGGGAAAGTTTCAATGTCTATGAATGAGTTATAGCCCGCTCAAGTCATCATTGAAATAATAACTGTCCAAATCCTCTGTTTGTTTATTATCTTCTTTAAATTCTGCTATTCTCCTCAATTCATACTGCAGTGGCCAAGTCTATGGTCATGGTCAACCTTGGTTTACAGTGATTGCCTAACATTGTTTATTGTTCCCTAAAGGTACTCTTTTCTCTTATGTAAGTAACAAAATGTTACCATTCCAATGATACTCTTACATCTTTGATCCAGTTGTCAGCTATCATACATACCTATGTCAGTGATGTAACTCATATCAAAACTGGCCAAGTATTGAGACTGTGATGTCCCCTCTCAAGATTGGGTGATGTGATCCCTGTATAATCACTGTTTCAAAATGGGAACTCCTTTACTGATACTGGAATGATGCCAAAACTCCAATATCCGTACAGGGCACCCAGTATCAGTATGGGGACACTACTTGCATATGCATCATAGATTCCATATGCGAACCTTACCAGTATTGATACTGGTTGTCCAGTATCAATGCTGGCCATCCAGATTTGATATGAGCCATCCAGTATCAATACGTGTTCATACAATTGACTGTCCAGTGTCAAAACTGGTCTCTTTCAGTAATAATACTGGGCATCCAGTATTGATACTGGATGACCACAATCTAACCTAGAAATTATCTCTTTCTACTTGGTAATGCAGGATGCCCCTTACTAAAATGAGCAATTATTTTATTGTCTGCTGTCATGCACTGTGCACTATTGTTGTTAAGTGCAGTCCCAGAGGCACAGTACAGGGATGATAAGCCCACGATCATCTTGCATTGTGTTATTGATGCCCACAAGTGCAAAAGCAGATGATCATCAAGTACAAAAGGGGATGATTGTCTTGTTGAAAATCTTGGCAAAATTTTTGCACCTGTCACCAAGACTGGCAAATGTTGTCTAAAATCAGCCAACATCACCATGTTGCCAACAGTGTGACTGGATTCATAGCTGGGCCATGTATCAGCTCATGTTATCTGACATGTCATGACATGACTGCCCATCCAGATTCACATCTCATTCAGCCATTACTCTGACAGACCTAATAGTCATTTTTTGAAAAAAATTGGTTAGACATTAAGAATTCTCTATTTGCTATTTTCTCTCACCAAACCTTGCCATTATGATGTGATTTTCTGCAAAACTCCACTGATTTTTATGTCCAAAATAATAAGCCGGCATGTCAGCTGTCATGTTATCGACACAACATGGCATATCATCCGGCACAGTCTAGATGACAGAATTTGATGACATTCCTTCATTCCCGACATTTTCAATGTGTTTGTATGTTGGTGGCGACCATGTTGTTTGGGGGAGTCCGTAAACACAACATGGTGCCAGCATTTCCAACTAAGATGATTGTGTTTGCAAAAAATGTGCACTGTCATTTTAATGTGGACAAGAGCAACGCCACAGCATTGCAAAAACATGAGAACTTGTGTCCTGATCCTGTATTAATACCTACTCACTTATCTTGGATGCTTCAAGTCCCTATATCCCTTCACTTTTTTACAATGATTGGAGAAATTACTTCACTATTCTAAAGGTGACACACAAGTCCAAACATTTTCTAGTAAGCCAAAAGTTGTGCTAGGCTTCTCTCTAGGAGAGTAAGGTATAATTAATACTTCTAAAAAAATTGCAAAAATTCTTTAGGTGTATGACATGAAAAAAAGACATTTTGTACCTAACAGACTCTCTGTAGAAGTCTACATGGGAGTAGAACAGCTTATTATATTGACACAAGTCACTAGATGGTGAAAGTATGGTAATAGTGACCTGTGTACAATAAATAAAGGAGCAGGGATATGACGAAGGGTATAATTTTTTTCCTGTTCTCAAAATTTAAATGGGTAGGAACCCACGTTCATAATTGAACCATCAGGTTCAATGGCGGTTGATAGTGGGCCAGACTGGATAAGCTGGTTTGGCTTTTCATTAATTTAATTGATTATACTCAATTAGCCGCAATCGTTGATGACTATTTGTGGTGCAAGGGATGGTGGGATGGGACCCAGTATGATAACATTAAGAAGTATTGAGTCCTCGAAATCCCCACTAGCAAATAAACAAATGGACTCATCCTCATCAGCAAAAGTCTTTTCCGTGAACGAAATGCTTGATTGTGCATTATAAACTGATTGCCCAGGGGATGTTTTTGAAATGCAAATGCAAGAGCAGATTGGTTGCTTTTACCTACCAATTGGTCTGGTGGCAAGCCATAAAGTTTTCTTGCCTTGATGGGTGAGGGATGCACTTCCTTTCAACTGCAGCTGCAAAGGAAACAGACTTAACATGCAGCATGCTTGAAACAATTGATTTGGTGCATGTATCCAGCGATTCCATTGATTTTGATGTGATTCATCGGGTCATGTTCAAAGGGGCAAGAAGAAGAAGGGGGGAAATTAAATGAGCAAAATAAAGACAAATTCGCCAGTTGGATTTGAGTTTTTGAAATGACTCGGCATTTCTTTGGAAAAACATGCCCACCAAGTTAAAAAGTTTTGTGCAAAACACCCTACCTTCGTGAATAAATAGATATAACCTGCGACGTAAAATGAGGTAAAACGTAATGAGAGCGTCGTCTCTCTACGTTCCTGTCGAGAGCATATCCTGTAATATCGTTGCATAACTTTTCTCCCAATCCATCCTAGGCTCCACAGGTCTATCGTACGTCCACACCAAATAGTCGTGCAATAACTCAGCGCTCGTAACCATCATTGCGGCATCATCCTTACGGAACAATCCTCGGTTTCCGTGCAATATCCCTCCACCATTGTTTCGGTAGGTATCTAAACATTTGCCGATCGTATCGGTGCGGAGGTTCCACTCGCACCCAATCTCAAGGGAACGTTTGGGGAAACGACCCGACATGGCGTTCAAAATACCCTGATCGCCGTAGGGCATTTCTACATTGTTCTTGGATGCGTAGTCGATTTGTTCGTGTACCATGTCAGTGAAGTGGCGCTGTATCCACCTGTGTAGGTGGGCGAAGAGCACGCCAGAGTTGTAACACATGTTAGTTTCTTTGCAATTATCGTTCGACAGTGAGTTCTCCCTCGCCATTGCGAATAACGCGTCGGGGTGCTCTTCAAACGAGATTGTTGCATTGTCCCACAATTTTCGCAGCGAAGTCGTAACAAGTACATCTGAGTCGAGGTAGATGATCCGCTGCGGTATTTTCAAAGCCTTCGATGCTGCGTGAGTTGTTGCGTTCACCGCCAATTGATAACCCGCCGCCTCGAAAATCTGAGGAGCGAACAATCTCGCCGAAGCGCACTTCCGGAATAAGTTGAAGGTATCACGGCCCCGGGGTTCGCGAAGCCGATACACTCGAATGTCGAGACGGCCGAGGAGAGATGCGACGGTTGGATTGCCGTGGTGTATGCGCAGCTTCATGAGTTTGACATTGTCCGTGAAAAGATGCACGATGATCCCACCGTGACCACGCATGCCTTCGTCATCTACCGCGCCGCCGCCGCCGCCCGTCCCGTACCTTTGAATAGTCAGCAGCAACTCCATTGCCTCGTCATAGTACTTCATGTTCGATCTTGACCCGCATACCGTTATAAGGACGTGGACAGGATCATCGCCATGGTCGAACGCGCCTTTGTTCATGACCACGGTCATGTTGCCATTTTTCCTGACATTGTAGGACACTGACCAAAAGAGGCACGCGATGAGGAGGAGGAGGATGTGGGCAGTGCGCAGGCCGTTTGACGTAGTCGGCAACATCATCGCATCTGGTTTGGTATCGTATGGTGCTGGATCTTATGGCAGGAGGGAGGTCACCCTCTTGTCCGGAGATATGATAAGTTTTACCCATGAAGGTGTGCAAAAAAAATATTACTTTGTATAACACCGAAAAAATACCTAA
>JALLPD010001431.1:0-12090 GCA_036940065.1 Cyclotella cf. meneghiniana | reverse complement strand
GACTCAATCTCCATGGTGGCAAGCAGGTCTATGGCATGAATTACTTCGAAACCTACGCCCCTGTTGTGACATGGTTTGCAATTAGGCTCATAATCATTATGGCCATCCTCTTCACATTATCACTTCGCCAGATTGATTTTGTACAGGCATATCCTCAAGCACCGATCGAAACTGACATGTACATGGAATTGCCCAAGGGAATCGAAACACGTCACGGCTCATCTAAAGACCATGTTCTAATGCTCCTGTCAAATTTATATGGTCAAAAGCAAGCTGGTCGCGTTTGGAACTCCTATCTAGTTGAGAAGCTTCGCAGCATAGGATTCCAGCCATCACTGATAGATGAGTGCGTATTTTTCCGTGACGATGTCATTTTCATTGTGTATGTTGATGATGGAATCTTCTTGGGACCAAACGACCAAGCATTAACTAACGTCATTCGTGAGATTTCTGCTGCAGGCCTAGACATTGAGGATCAAGGACACCCAGCGGACTATGTTGGAGTCACAATCACCAAGCATAGCAATGGATGCATCGAATTCACCCAACGCGCTCTTATTGATGCCATTATCAATGACGTCAATATTGGTGATGCTTACACTAAACCGGTACCAGCTAAGGCCACCCAGCAACTCCACGCATTCAAAGACTCCTTAAGATTTGATGAGTGCAACTTCGACTTCAATTACCGATCAGTTGTTGGTAAGTTGAACTATCTCACTCAGACATCTCGTAGTGACCTTCTCTTTGCTACCCATCAAGTAGCCAAGTACTCCTCCGATCCAAGAAAAGAGCATGGAGATGCAATTGTTTATATTGTTCGATACTTGAAGAAGACACGTCATTTGGGACTCAAGTTCAGGCCCAACGAGTCAAAAGGGTTTGAATGCTACTGTGACGCAGACTTCGCAGGCAACTGGAACAAAGAATTTGCCCAGAATGATCCTAGCACGGCCAAGTCTAGAAGTGGATGGGTAATTTTCTATGCAAGATGTCCTATCATTTGGGCCTCAAAGTTACAATCCCAAGTAGCTCTCTCTACCACTGAGGCAGAGTACATCGCCATGTCTATGGCCTTGCGCGACGTCATTCCCATCATGGAACTCATGACTGAATTCCGGGAAAGAAACTTCAAGGTCATATGTACTCAACCCCAAGTCTACTGCAAGGTATTTGAGGACAATTCGGGTGCCCTAGAGTTAGCATGACTTCCTAAGCTACGCCCTAGGACAAAGCATATCAATATTTGCTACCATCATTTTCGGGAACATGTACGCCTTGGGCTCATCAAGGTATTGCCCATCAGTACCGATGATCAGGTAGCTGATGCCTTAACTAAGCCCCTTGCTCAAAACGCTTTCTGCAGGCATCGCAAGTATTTATGTGGAGCTTAACCACACTCACAGCCTCTTGCATAGTCATTGTGAGGGAGTGTTGGATATCAGGGACAATAACCAGCAAGAGTCCCTACAAGTACAAGACGTACACTAGGAGGGTTTTTCTGTCCTCTCGTGGACTTTTCCCTACCATTTATCATGGCTGTCAATTACGATTCTCGATCGTCACATAATGGGATTTGGCAATCCCAGTTGATCCATCTTTTTGATTCTAAATTACAATTCTCGATTGTCAAGACATGACAATCAAGAATTCTACTGTTTAGACCTAATGCTTATAAAATTATTTTTTATCCGAAGTTAACATTGAAACTACTAGTACTAACAAGAGCCCGCTTCGAAAGCAAGGGGACGCCCAAACTAGAAGCTAACTCCATTTTATTTGAATTACTACAAATAAATAACAGTGGGAAGCGACATATCAGGTGCCACGAGTACCATTTGTTGACAAGATGTACCCTACTGACATTGGGTCCGAAAAATCATCATGTTGATCCCTTGATTGCTCACATGTTTTTCATAGCATTTCCTACGGAGACTCATTGTACAAATGACGCCGCATTTCACCTCCCGGTTGCTCAAACACTCTATCTTATGATAAACGAGGAATGGATAACTAAATGGCACTTTACATAAAAATAAGATATTGAAACACAATTCCATTCTAGCAATTACATTAACTTCCGAAAAAAGCTCGGCCTTTTATATTGCTCAATTCATTCCTCATAATCACATAGTCTTTTGTAATGTACACATTTTCCTTTTCACTGTACAAATTAAAGTTCAAGCAATAATACTGACCGAGTGTGAGAAAGACCCTCCAAGCTCCCCAACCATAAGTAGTCATTCACTATCTAAGCGATTGTCTTTGTCCACCACGTTGTCCAGCACCCCCAGCTAAAGGAGACAACTCTCCATCTCGGTCCCCACCTTGACAATTGATTAAATGAACCAAACTTTTGGCACGTTGTGCGAATTCACTCCCGATGGATACAACTGAAGATCCTGAGCTCATATGCTTGTTTTTATTTTGTTTTGACTCGAGACTGTGGCGATTATTGCTGTCAGAAAATCCCGAAAAGTTATAGGGGCTGGCAATACCTCCTTGACCACTACCAGTGTTGTGGGAATAAGTGGCATGGGATCTATTTGGTGTGTGTATTGAATTAGTAGTCGGATCACTTCCAGTCTGGGATGATTCACCACTGCGTTGTCTTTGCATTGACGAATCTGATTTTAGTTTGAGATCGTTGAATTTTCGTTTGATAGATTCTGTTTTCTCTCGTTCCTGGGCGAGTTGTTCTTCCCATTCCTGTTGAAATGACAAGAATTAAGATGGGTCAGAGAAAAAAAAAACAATAATTTTGTGCACCAAGACAGAAGGATCAAACCAAATTAAACAAACACACCTCTCTTGCCAACAAAAATTCGGCCTTAATTTTTGCGAGAGCCTGTTCTAACCTCTCTTCTTTCCTTAGTTGACTTTTCTTCGCTTCACCCAAGGCCATCCAAAATTTATCCGACACCGACAGTAAGGGTGTGGTTGCATAAACAGGCGCCTGCAATATTTCTTTCATTTCTTCCACAAGCGAGGCCAATGCCTCATCTGCTGATTGTTCTACTGTTGCAATGTTAGTGTCCAATGGTCCTCTGGATGCGTGATGATTCTGATCGACACCACTTGCCGATTCCTCAAAGTCCCTGGACCTGTTTCCATTCCATTCCCTTTCGTCGCCCTCTGTAGCGGCACCCATCAAAGGATCGACTCTGCGCAGCACACAATCCCCTCGCCTTTTCTCGCCCTCTTCCCTATACCTCCCTTCCCTCAAACTCAGCCCACTTCTCAAAACATCATCCATGGCATAGCGTAAAATGGCACAAGAACGATCCGGACTCATGCTTTCGGCTCTTGCCGTGGCCAATTGAAGACGTCCTCGATGATCTGAATCGACGGGAAGCAGAGCCGATGCGGAATGACACGCTCGTTCATACAAGGCACGGCACTCTTCATGTTTATTCAAACTCAGCAACGACTGTGACTTTCGAATGGCCGACAAAAGAACATCCCGTACATCTTGATCAATGAGCTCTTCATGCCTATGCGGCGGATTATTCGTTCCCCCCTCCTTATTGTTGACATCATTGTCCGTCTCCCCCGCCAAGCCCAACTCGTCAAATATGCGCACCCCCCTCTCCCTCTCCACCCTCTCCGCGACCTCCCTCCACTCCTCCTCCCTCCTGGCGCTTTCGAACGCCGCTCCCTCCATGTGAGCCGCTTCCACGACGTGCTGGAAGAGACGTTGGACGTCGGCGAAGGCATCGATGATGGCTTCGCCCATGGCGTCGTAGCCGGAGTCGTACGAGAGCATCAGGCGTTCGGCTATGGCGAGGAGGCCGTCTTCGTGGCCGCTGAGGGCGTCTACGAGGAGTTCGGGAGTTATTGCCGGTTGTTGTTGTTGTTGCTGCTGCTGTTGTTGTTGTGAGTTACTATTGTTGTTATTCATGGTTGGGTTGTTGCCGGCGCAGGCTGCGATGACTGCCAGTTATAGCGATGTTAAAGATTTTTGCAGTATGTTCAAGCGGTCTATTGTACCGGGATGCCGTAGTTATAGTGTTGATTGGATGGTGAGTTGACTATCGTGGATGAAGCTACAGAGGCGTCTTCATGTGAAATGGGTTGACTCATTCATACAGACCGTCGAGCGCCGTCTCCCATTTCGTTTAGAGAGCAGCGCGAACAACACGGGAAATTGCCTTGCCATCCAGAGCTCATCCCAAGTCGACGCACGCCACATTGATCTAAAGGTATGGTGTAGCGCAAAGGAACATGAGAAAAGGTGCCGTCCACAGGATGGGGGCACACCGGAAACGATGCGATTGTCTAGCCTAGGTAGACACGTGCAGCGATGTGCTTCTCGATTTATTGGCCTCCAAAGGGGAAAGCTTACTCCGACTCTTCTACGTCAATTGATATGAATTCTCATAAACGACTGCGTGCATATGACAAGACATTTGAAAAGACTCTAGCAAGCGATCTAGATATTCCTATCCCATCGCCAGAGACATCCACCATTGTCTTGTGTTATTTAACAACATTCGTCACTTACTCACGCTCCTCACATTTTCAATTCTGGCGCGCCGCCATTTTCAACGCAAGCCATCTTGCCGCCAAGTTTGATTTCGCTTCCAATCCATGACAGAACCCTGCTGCCAATCCCCTTCGTAGACCAATTCTTATACACATCACGTGCCTCAAGACAAAATCTAAAGAAGATCAAGGGATCGTGTGATTCCCTCTCAACCGAATCGATATCAATACACATGTTTCATTTACACATAGAATTCAAACAATGCACATGAAATCACCATCGAACATCAATTGATCCATCATCATGGCGATACATCCACTCGTTCTTTTTCTACCCTCGTTCACCGCCGCCATCACCGGCCGCACCATTCAACATCCATCACTCCAACGTCAACGAATCCTCAAACAAACGACCGCCCCTCCCACGGTCAGTGATCGTCTCGAGCCCAGCGCATCCAAAGACAATAGCGACGCGTGCTCTTGCAGCCCCACCAAGTTCACATTTCGAATCGATCTATCTCAATCCTGTGACAATGATGATATTTCTGAGAATGCGGGCATCGAATCCGCATTTTGCATTGTAGAAGATGGCAGTGGCGGTAACGGTAATGAGGATTCCAACCGAGAACCACTTCGACAGCTGAAAACATCTACCGTTGTGGAAATCACCTCGGTTCAATTTCTTGAATTTCGACCCGACCCTTCTCTAGAAGTCATGTATACCGATGACACCTATCTCAACACTACTCTTACAAATGGGGACACTATCACCTTTTACTCGTCTTCATCGTATCTCCCGTCAGTAGCCGCCGAACAGGAAGAAGAATACGTACCGGGTGGAGTGAGCCTCATTTTGCACGGAAAGACAGAAGACGGAACAACGAAAAGAAATAGATTTTATTGGTTATATGATGAAGCTGTTACCGATTGCTCGGAGAATTCGATTGTACCCGGAATTAATGTTGGTGATGCCGTTGGATGGGTTGTGGTGGTGAGTTGTCAACTGTTTTCTGTGGAAATGATTTACGATGTATTGTTGATGCTGACTTGTGTTCTTCGGTCTCTTCCAACTTTGTCGAAATACATAGGATGCAGTCGCGGGACCGTGGCCTCAATTTTGCCCCGCCGCCTCGCCAACTTCACCTACGATTACTCCTCGTACATTAGATCCTTCCGCTGCCCCTACTTCTTACAGTGTGATCGTGGAGAAATCGAAATCGAGCAAGTTCAGTTTCGTTGAGTCGTCATCAAAATCGAGTAAGGTCGAGGTTGATACCAAGGCGGATAAATACAGCGGAAAATCATCCAAGAGTAGTGGATATTTCGACCACAAATATAGTTCCAAAGGGTACAAGGGATCAGTGGATTCTTCATCCAAGTCAGGAAAGAGTTCTGACAATACCTACTACAATTACAAATCGACGAGCATGTCTTATTCTTTGTCTATGCAACGTTCTTCGGATCCAACGGGGTCACCGACTTTCAGCGAGTCTTACATGATGCATCATGATTACAATGGTTCAAAGGCGGGTAAATTCGAGATGGATTCGAAGGCTGTGAAAACTAATGTAAAGTCTTCCGAGAGTACGAAACCTGCTTATGTGTCTAAAACAGACAAGGGTTTTTCCATGGATGGTGTATCAAAGTCTGGAAAGGATCATGATGGTTCCGAAAACACGAAGGCTTCTTCGTCGTATTGGAAATCATCTTCTGAAAATTCTCACGAGCAAGCACAAGGAATCGACGCTAAGGCAGACAAATACGGTACCAAAGCTTACAAGATTTTACCTACGAAATCAAAATCAGGAAAGGGATTGGTTTTACCATCCAAATCTTATAAGAGCTACGAGATCACAGACCATGACGAAATTGGATCAATTAGCATGTCCCATTCTCTTTCTATGTCTTTGGAGACGCCATCGAAAACTACTTCTCCTACTGCTTCGCACTATCATGCCCAAGTCGTCGACTCCAAGGCGGACAAAACCTCAGGCAAATCTTCAAAGAGGAAACCTGCGGCTGAAGCGAACTCGGAAATGAGCTCGGATTCATGGTCAAAATCAAGCAAGAGCCACGGCGTAGATCGTCTTGCCGTTGAAAAGGATAGCATGTCGTACTCTCTTTCAATGTCTTCCAATGCACAATCCGAAATGGATTCTCATTCCCAACAGTATTACGAAGGCGCCGGGGATACGGAACAGGACCATGCCAATAGCAAAAGCAGCAAATCTGGCAAGGCTGACAGAAAGGCATATCATCCTGCTTCTCCATCGAGAGATTTGAAGTCTGAGCGGGCAGCTGTTGATGACGTTGACTGGTATGTTAGCATCAACATTTGGCAACATTTTCAAACTGACAGCACATAAGCAATCTTTCCTCACATGAAACTTTTTTTCGCAGCACGGGAAAAGAATGCATTGATTGTTTCCCTGTCTCCAGCGCACCAACGATAGATGGTGGTACTTTTGATTGGGCCACTGTTCAAAGCTTTGAGTTTCCTCTGACTCATGCTCTTGATAGGAGCGAATACTCCTATGGCAATCTCAAGATGATGTGTGTTCACGATTCAAACCGCATTTACTTTCTCTTTGAAGTCCCGGGTCCCTTCCGTTTTGATCCTGAAAATAATCACAGGTGTCCTTCCGTCTCAACTATGTTCAAAATGGGACCCGATGCAATGTACTATGTGAGTGAATTCATGAACACACGGCCGTGGCCTTTCTTGCCATTGCATCTAAAGCAAAGTTTTTGTCGCTCTCATTTATAACACTGCTTTCTACTTTCGAACATACTTCTCTCGGCGTATTTCTACAGAATATGGGTAACTGCCCCCATGCGGCGACATCTTGTGCAGATGATCCATCTCTGTGCACTGACTACAAGGTTGATATTGGTGGTCACTGGGAGATGAGAAGAACTGAAATGGGTGTCAAATACGGCATTGGTGAACCTGCAGGGGACGGCAATATTGCTAACGAGTATGCTTACAGTCCTTACTGTCATGGGGATGACAATGACCCCGATGCCAGCAACGAGTGGGAGGGAGCGTGGATACACACTTCTCCCATAGAAGGAGACCTTGGTACTTACATCTTTGAAATGTCTAGGTCACTCAAGACTTCTTCTAGCGTAACTGACGCCCAGCTTGAAGCGGGCGAAGCCATTGATTTTGGGTTTGCTTATTGGGTGAGTATAATATTGATGCATATACTCTAACCTTCACATAGATTTTTGTGTTGACAACTTCTGTATTTGAACTTTTTCCTCAAACAGCATCCTTACGAGCTGAGCAATGGTTGGACTCATGCAGGGCACTACATAACAGGAGGTTCTGTGGACTGGTTAAGTCTACGATTGATTGAGGCCGCCACAACGGAAGCTCCGACACCCAACCCGATTGACCCGAGCACTTTAGCACCCACGACAAGTCCCACGGACCCTAGCACCAAAGAACCCACACCTACTCCATCCGCCGATGGAGTAGAGACTGCAAATATAGAGCCTACGTCAAGCCAGATCAGTTCAAGCGGTGTTGACGCCTCGCAGACAAATGCCCCAATTGAGCATGAAGTAGATCCTAAACCAGAAATGTACAGCTCGAAGTCTTCCAAGTCTGATCCCGACAATGAAGATGCGTGGGCAGGGTTTCCCTTGTCGAACTCTCCGACTAACGGAAAAGCCGGTAAGCAAATTCCAGGTCTAACCAGCGGAAAGGCAGAAAAAGAAGTGTCTGCCACAAATGTTCCTATCGATACCGCATCTAGCAAGAGCGGCAAAAGCATGTCTCTCCATGGAGCAACGAGTGCCAAACCTTCTTCAGGGCCTACAGCATTCAAGCCAACTGGCACGTAAGTTCTAGTGCAATGACTTCTGACCTTCATCAATAGCTTGACAGTAAGAAATCTTCCATCTTACCACATTGTGATCTTCCCTGCAGAGTGCTATCAAGTTTACACGACGAGTTCCAATCAAGCAAATCCTCGAAATCAAATGCGTCGCATTCTACTTCTTCCAAAGCGGAAAAGATTGAAGACGCGTACACCACTGCAGTCATCGTATCCAAATCAGGCAAGGGCGTACAGAGCAATGACATTGATTCTAGTATGTCGTATTCTCTATCAATGTCGTTATCCTATTCCATGCCCGGGGATCAAGAATCTAATGAACCAAGATTAGAAAAGAACTCTGTTCAATCTGATCCACCGACTGTAGGCTCTGTCGAACCTGCGAGTTCACCAAGTTTAGACACAGATTTTGGCTTTTCGTCTGATAATACAAACACCGTGAGTGAGGTACGAAGCTCCAATGGTGGCAAGACACCGAGGAGCCTTGCCACTGCTTTAATACTTCTTCTCTTGCAGCTGGCCATCTAGTTTCCTACGAAATGATCATCGCATAGTTTGATGTACGAATATAGGAGCGAACCAGGACATCTTCATGTAATTTATAAATGCTCTTGCGCCTTCTTAAGCTCGCGAGAGGGGCTAAGATGTGCTATGCTTCCTCGGTAGGCCGAGATGTCGATAATAGTTACTATAGAGAACACTTTGAATACAGACATGCTGTGGTATTGGCATTGCTTCTACATCATTGTGACAGGAGTTACAGCATATGTCATAGCATTGTCATTTGCGGAAAGCCATGGATGGAGATCTAAACAGGCATTCACTTGGTTTGTCCTAAGCAATATTTTCAAATATATTTCCCTAAGTAATATTTTATATATTTCAAATTCAAATAGAGTAGCCACATTATTTTAGTTTTCTATCTATCGACCAATTCAATTGCATATTTTCCTGGTCCATCCAATTACATAGGGCATTTTTGATCAAAATAACTCAAGTCTAGCAGCAGACGGAACAATGATGAACAACGAGCACTCACGAAGCAATGACTGGAACGCCAGGAACGGGAGCGGAACTCGAAACGAAAATCGGAACGGGAATCGAAATGGAAACCAAAGTGGTGACAGAAAGTCAAAGAAGAGTTCGGCAAGCCAATCTTCAAAGCCTCAAACATGAGCAATCCTCAAGCTAAAACCATCAAAATCCAGCAAATACCCTCCCAAGATCCCGCTCACCGAAGAAGGTAAGACTATCAAGGAAGTAGTCAATACATTCCAAGATGTAGACCCACTCAATCGCCTCATCACAATCCAATTGCACGTGCTGCAACTTGGAGATGAATATGATATATTTGAAGGCGGAAAGTGGAACAAACTTTGCACCACCATGCGCCGAGTCCTTACCGGTTCTTGCAAAGACGAATGGAAAGAACAGGTCAGCGCAATCGGGAACTTTGAAACCAGGAACTTTTAAACAGAAACTCAGAGTGATCAATGCAAGAAATTTAAATGAAATATTACGCTGATAATGCACTCAAGACTCAGAAAAAAGCAATGCACAATGGCAAATTACGCTACGACGGACACGGCCATTGCAAAGTCATCAAAAGGTTATTTGATCAACGAATGTTTGGAACTGTTTTCCCCTCAAGCCACCAACTTTTTGATCTCGGAGATGGCAGAACAAGTTGTGCCAAACCACTCAAACCAGAAGCTTGTCTACAGGAAGCGCCGAGCTCACAAAGAGAAAGGATATTGCTGACATGGTCATGAAGATCAGCAACTTTCTCAATTCAAAACACAACATTGAATGAGAACAGAAATAATGCTACAGCAATGACGATCGTAATTTCCATGATAGAAGTCATGGAAGCAGTGTAACAGCGACGACAGCGGTGACCAACCGTGTCGCAAGCAAGACGACATGGAAAATGGAAAGATTGCCGATTGAAAAGGCATGGCAACAATCACATTCCAAGAAGAGAAGTTGATTCAATGGAGGAACAACATCAAGTTCATTTCCAAGATCCCAGCAGATTCGAACATTTGTCTGCAGCATCATCAGATGACAAAATGCCAAGTGACAGTGAATACATTTCCAATAGTGAAGTATTCCACACCATGGATGACAGCAGCAAAATGCCTCATCCAGTCACATTGATGACACTCAAGGACACACCAAAAGAATGACTAATTGCAAGAGTATTGATTGACCAGTGTTGCGCAGAAACCGGCTTCATCACTCATGATTTGGCAATGGCATTGGGCCCCCCTTTAACCAAAGAAACTGACACCACACCATTCAAGACAGCATCAAATCTTCTTGACAAGCACAGCAATCAAACTCGCATGCTGCAAACTTCCTTTCCTTTCAAACATTTGCACATTCAATCTAGCTTTCACAGTAATGCCAAAATAGGGCAATTTAGCGACAATGATGTCATTCTTTGTCAAGCAAGTAAAGCACACCATGATCTTGATACAACCTATTGCACCAAAATCATCTCTTGGGGCAACAAGGAACTTCCATTGGTCAGCAGGTCATACTGGAGACCTGAATGCTTTCGGCAACAGAAGGAATGTTTTATTCTTGCACCTGAATATACCAAACTTATCTAAGATGAGAATGCATTCAATCTTAATGCACTGGCATCAAGTACAACATTATGACCAATCACACCTGAAGACATTGAACAATGAGTCAACACGGCCAAAGCTATGAAAGTAGCCAACTAAAGTAAACCAGACTTATGACACAACACAAACAAGAGTACTGACCTTTCTCACAAACCAAAGGAACAGTTGTACCAACTCCTTACAAACACGAGGATTTTTTCCAAGGCACATGTGGTAATTGGACAGGAGAACCAGTCACCCTGAGAAAACAAGCCAGATGCTAAACCAAAGCGTGCAAAATCAAATGCAATACCCCTCAAGAATCATGATGCCTTTGTTGGCAAAATGGAAAGACAATGCCAAATTGCAGCAATTCATAAATTATCACCGGAAGAAGCTGAATTACACAAATAGGTGAGCCCTTCGGCGTGCCCAAAAAGAATGGAACCATCAGACTAGAAATCTATTTAAGATACCTCAACAGCAACTTGATTTGATGCAAACACCACCAACCAACACCAAAGGGATTATCCAGTGAAATCCAAGGATTCGATTATGCCTCCTGCATTGACTTGAACATGGACTACCTTTCTCTTCCAGTTTTTGAAAAAACTAAAAAGTTGCTCACGATAGTAACAACGGAAGGTATGTACGAATGCCTAATACTTGCAATGGGACTGTGCTCATCCACTGACATCTTCCAACCTTGCATGGTATTAATCTTCAAGCAAATGAAATGCCATTGATGACCAAAACCCTACCTCGACAACATTTTAAGTGGAGAAGGGAATGATTCTCACCAAAAGTGAAATCTGCCATTTTCAAGTTGAGTTCATGGGTTTCCTTCTACAAAAAAATGGTTACAAACCAACTTGAAAGAGAGTCGAAGCAATTTTACATCTTGCTTCTCCCAAGAACTTTAATCAAGTCAGCAACTTAGTTGGAATGATCAATTCATCAAGAACCACATTCCCAATCAAGCAGCCATCATTAAACCACTTACTGACTTGACCAAGAAGAATCAATATTGGGATTGGAAGGAAGACCAACAGCAAGCTTTTGAGAGAATCCTTGCAGCAGTGGCATAGGCCAAGAATCTGCCTTACTTAGTACCCTTAAGTAATAAAAAAAAAAAAGTATCTTTC
>JALLPD010001430.1:0-12086 GCA_036940065.1 Cyclotella cf. meneghiniana | reverse complement strand
CGAACCATTTTTTTCTTAAAATACGACCGTTACCTCCGTCGGAGTAATGGCCGGATGAGTCGTGGATATGGCTTGGCAGTCGTGCGGCGACACGTCAGCCGACACGTGACCCAGCCTTGAATCGAGTCACGATGTCGGCAACATTGTGACGTCGGCCATTTTCAGCTGACATTGTCGGCGTCGCAGCAACACGTGGAGACATGTCGGCAACATTTCCAACTAAGGTGGGTGTTGAAGGATCAATAACAGCAAACACCCTATTGTCATCATGGATGAGCCACAACCCCACAGTAGTCTGGTCATTCGGATGCCAACATTGTAAGTCCAAGCATTCCTGAAAGTCATCATAGTATGGATTGGGAGATAGCAAAATTTGTTGGATCACATTAGGTTTTACTATCCAGCAGTCCTTATTGGATGAATTCAACTGCTGTCTCTCCATTCCTTGCATCAGTCTTTGCCACACTAGCTGTGTATACTGGCATTGGTGGTTCCTGACTAATGCTTTTCTGGAGTTCTTGGTGTAGTCCATGTTGTGTCAAAGTCAGGCTCCATCCCCATGTTGTACAGTAATTGTGCTGCTGGTTGTCATCATGGTTGTAGATACCATGCTTCATCAAACACCACATCATGTGAAGTTTTAACAATCCTCAAGTATCCATCAATATACTGGATGTTGTCATCCTTCACTGTGTACCCTATGAATATTCCTGTGAGGTCATGACGGTTCAATTTGGCTTTGCATTTTCCTGTAACCTTGACACATACATGCAAGCCAAAATCTCTGATGATACTCAGATAGGGTTTAATATCCCACATGCTTTGTATGGTGTCTTGTTGATGGCACTATGAGGCCAGCAGTTCAGAATGTATGCTGTATGTAGCACTGTCACAGACTAGTATTGTGCTGTAAGGTCTGCTCCATATAACAAAGTTCATGTCATTGTGGTGATTGACTCATTATATTGTCTGCTTAGCCATTCTGAGAAGGGCTATCTGCTCCCATGGGTTCCACAATGTATCCGTACTCTTTGAGAACCATAGTTCTCCATTCTTCACTGCATGCTAACTTGCCGCCTTGGTCAACTCAAATCAGACCACCATTCTTGAGACCAAATTTATCCATGAATAGGCTTATGATTCCAATCGGAGGCTTCTTGGTCTGAATAAGAAATAACCGTGCATATCATATTTTTTGTCAACCACAATGAAGTACAATTTATACCTGTTGAAAGAATCAACAATGAGATCTGCTTTTAGGTTTGTTGCCCTAAAGCTCTCTGTTGATGTGCATATAAACCCAAAATCCATGTGGAACTGGTGCCCTCATTTGCTTACCACAAATGGATTGCATCCTACTGGCTGCTTATAGATTCTTTCTAGTTCTTTGAAGTCAATATACCAAATGTGAAACTCAAAGTTCTGTGGGATGCCAATTGAACCCCAACACAGCCAAACCAGCCACTGATGAACCTAGCAATGACACCAAACTGATCACCAACAAACCAATTGCCACCAAAACTGGTGAAGCCAAAACCAAACTTGAAGCTGCTGAATTGGAAGCCATGGAACCAGAAGCTGCCAGAGAGGGAGATGATGGTGGCAATGATGGCAGAATTTGATGCCAATAGAACAAACAGCCACCAAACTGGAAGTGACAGAATCCAACACAGCCAAATGAAATAAACTGAGAATTTGAAGAATTCCAAAAAGGTGAGAATGGTGTGTATTCTCACATAATGAACTGTTGCATCATAATGAGTCTGAGAACTGTTTTCAAAGCAACTTCCTAGTGATCCTTGACACCACTGAATTCACATATTTCTGCATTTTGAATGGATAGTGACTTAAGAAAAGGTGACAACTTCAACCATTTTACCTTGATCTGACCAATCAGTTCAAACTCAGAGCTCTTGTGCAATTCTACACTTGCAGCCAGCAATTGGTCCTTATTCTTTTTGAGCCAATTTTCAGTAGTGTACTCAACATACCTTGCATAATACTCCTCTCACACTTGGACGAATAAAAAACAATATAGAAGAAAGTTGAGACTTGCTGCAGTGGGAAGGGCACTCATAGGGAAAGGTCATTATTTTGCAATAACAAGGGAATAGAGATCTGTCTAAGTTCTTATTTGATTTCAACCAATTATCCAACAGTAGAAAATCACCTTGGATGCTTCAATATCATAATGCCCCTTTGGTAAGCTGTTGATTACTACCAACAGATTTCCCTTGTCTAGAAAGACACCAAGGATTGTCACTGATTAGAATCCAAGGTTTAATCAAAATCATTAGAGGACTTCACTTATGTCTATCACTTCTGCCGGCAAGAGGAGAGTTGACAGAGGTGATAAAGCCATTGTACAGAGAGCAGAGGAGGAGGTGGACTCCTTGATAGACTGACAGAATGTTGATGGGCTGGTAGATAGAATGCCAAGAGTGATTTTGACTCATCCAACTTGCTAAGTGACCTGGTGACACAGTCTGAGCAGATTTGCAAATAGTTGGAACAATTTTGGGTCAACAAGAGGAGGAAGATGAGTAAGTAGCAAGAGAAGGATTGTTGGTAGAATATTGGTCACTGTAGGAGAAAGTTGTCCTCCTTCTTCTTGCAATGCTGCTGATGGTGATGACAAAAACAAGGAAGAGAAAAATTGTCACAATTGAACTGAACCCCGACACAGCCAAACCAGCCAATGCTGAACCCAACAATGACACCAAACTGATCGCCAGCAAACCAAATGCCACCAAAAATGCCACAGCCAAAACCACTGCCAACAAAACTGCATCAACAGTATTGCTGACAAATCTTGAGTTGGCTGCCAAACTGAAAGCCACTGAACTGAAAGCCGCTTAAGCTGCCAACTGGAATCTGCCAAACTGGAATCTGCCAAACCAGAAGGACCCACTGAAGTTGTACAATGACAAAGGATATAAAAAGATGAGCTATCAGTCCCACATTAAATTAAAATTTTAATCACAGTGACAACAAGAGTACAAATGCATAACAAAGTCAAGAAGATACATTTATACAGTGCTTTGCCCAACCGCTTAGCACCACCACCTGGACCTGAGCACACCCACCAACCCCTCACATCAAAGACTTGGGTCCAACAACTTCTGTACATCTCCATGAAGGGAGCAGCTTTCAGAGATAATCTGATGCTGCACAACTGCATTGGTGTTTGTCAGTGGGTTTTATAGTCAAACAGCTGTGTGCTATAGGACAGGGAACAGGCTTGCTGACTAAAGGAAGTAAGCCACAAACTCAAAAAATGACAACATCCATGTGACTACCCCCTCTACCTTGTTGCACCCTTCAATCTAAGACAGTCTACCCCTCTGCAGGAATAGAGCTTCCATGTCCCAACCCTGTCTGATGCAAATGGGTTAGCAATGGTGCTAGCATGCAGGTAGCAGTAATTTAATTGGAGAACAGTGGAGCCATGAGGGTTTCAGGAGGAAAATTACAATGACTTTGTGAATGAACAACACCCATATGATTAAAACTTAAAGAAAAAATGATACAAGCACACTTAGATATTTCCACCAGAAATCATCACCTTACAATGCTTACCTTTGACTGAAACAAATCCTTATGCCGTATTGCTGACAAAGGCAATATTAACAAAAGTATTGTCATATTCTATTCCTGGTGATCCATTAAGTTGATCTGATCATTTACATGAGGGCACGAGAATGTGGAAGCTAGACAAAAGTCATAAATTTCTAAGGATGACAGAATTGGGATCTCTCCGACTTGTTCTATGATTTCGACCAATTATATTCATCAGGAGACTAACAAGATGCTTCAATTACATAATGTCCCTTTGGTCAGCTGTTGATTACTATTAACAGATTTCCGCAAGATGAAAGGCATGAAGTACACCTTGTATAGTCACTGATTGAAATCAAAGGTTTGATCAAAAACAGCAGAGGTTGTCACTGATTATCATCACATGACAGTGTGTATGACAGTAAGCAGCAAGGAAAAGAAAGGAGATGGCAAGTTGGAAGTTGACAGATTTGATGGCAAGGGGGAGTTGTAAAAGGTGATGAAGTGATGAGTAAGTAAACACATGAGGATTGGAGACTGAGTGAGGTTTGCCAAGGAACTAATGAGCCAAGGCAAATTTCAATTCAGACTCAAAATTGACTTTTCTTGAGAGAGTTATTGAAGGAGTACAATGACAAAGGGTGTAAAAAGTACAAATCCATAACAAAGTCAATACAAACACTTATACAGTGATTTGCCCCACACAAGGGAATGCTGAGTAGTAATGGAGGGAGAGGGTAGGAATGCAGCTGCAATGTTTATGTATTCACAAATTGAGAAAGGACACAATGTGAGGTGGGGAGGGACTGTTGGCAGGTGTGTCGGAATAAGGTTTGGTGATGTCTATGATGTAAAATCCTGGGTGAAAGAAAGGATATGTCAAAGGAAAAGAGTTTTGGTTGAGGTGGAGGTTAGGGGGTTATATTGGTGATCCCAAAGTGACTGTCAGAGATAGTGGACGGTGTGTATTGGGGAGATGTTTTGGGGAGGTCTGGTGGAGAAAAGGTTGATAATGTCTTTGGTGCAAGGCACTAATGAACAAGGGGAGTTGTGCACAAGAGGGGAGCAATGTGACAGTGTTAAGGGTTGAGATGTTGTTGAGACATGCGATGGTTGAAGGAGAACATTATTTTCTGTGACCCTAGCAATGAGGTCCCATGCTTGATGCATGCACAGGCTCATGGCTCTGTCAAAGTGGGATTGGCATGTGTTACCTGCAAATTTGAAGGATAACATGGAGGAGTTCTGATTTTGGAGGGACAACAATGGCAATGGACTGGATTCTGTTGACAAGGACTGTGAGTGCTGTGATGACAGGGCTGCTGTGACCTGTAGTTGAGGGGCCCTGGATGGAAAGGGGGAAGGGGCATGATGCGTTTTGTGTTTGTCATCATTATCAGCCATCACCATCTTCCTGCTGTGGCCAGCCCTTGTTGGTGGACATGCCGCCCCAGATCTCCATGGCAGCATCTGGCATGCCTGGCAGCACAGTCAACATGGCCTCCGTAATTTTATACTTTCTGATAAGTATTGCCATTGCCAGTGTATCACACTGGACCACCACATGACTCATTCCTCCACATGCATAGCATTTTGTGAAGAGATCATACGCTTGTCCCTTTTGTGGGATATTCTTCCCACATTGTGGTTCCGGGGTAGGTTGAATGTATTTGATTGGCTGATTCCTGGTGTTCCTAAATGTTTGATTGATTCAATGGCTGTGTGGAGTATAATCCTGCATATACCTGTTCAGATCACTTGTGATAGTAGAGAGGGAAGCCTACTGTGTTGTGTCTGTGTGCAGAGACTGTCCTATGGCACACAGAATTATGTCTTTTGATTTGAACTCCTCCTGGAGCATTTGTCATGTTCTACATGCACTGCAGGGACCATTGCTTTGAAAATCTTTGCATGGCTCCAATTGATGTTATCTACATCATCATGAGAGGCATCAGCATTTGAGTCAGCAATGAATGCTGCCAAATTCCCAATTTCAATGCATGTGTGTAGTAGGACATCCAATGGTTGTTCCATTATAGCTGTTTTCAGCATCAAGGCAGCAGCTTTGTAGGTGACCCCACCTTCTTTCTTGACTGCCTCTCGGAATTTAATGGCTGCTTTGTGTGGCTTGATCCTTTCGCATCTCTTTTCATACAGCTGCATGATCATACTAAATTGTCCTGCATACTCAAAGATGTTCCAGCAACTCCCAAAGGTGGGCCATTTGAAATGAACCATGTGTGGTTTGAATGGATCAACATATTGTCCAATAAGTTATGCATCATTTCATACTGATTTGGCAGGAATGTGTTTTTGGTGTTGAGTAGGAGCTGGTCAAGTTTTCCAAACTTGTCAATGTTATGCAGTGTTAGATGCCTGTATAGGATTTTTGCCCAAGGCTTGTCCCATTTGATCATATTTCATTTCACCAACACCTGAGAGGCAGAGCCCAACCACTCCAAATTTTACCTCAAGAATACAGAATAGCATAATGGCATTGTTATAACTATCAATGAGGTCATGGAATTGTACCACAAAATCAATGACATCAAATTGAGGCATTGATGCTAATGGATTGAAGATACTGTCATCCTGTAAAAGTTGTTCCTGGTTTGGACTGACAATTTTGTCATGTGATGTTGTCATGTGCCAGTTTGCCATAAGAGTTTGGTGCTCCATATGGAATGCTCAATACGCCTTCATTGAGTCCAAAAATCCAATGCATTTCAAGTCTTTTAGCCTGAGTCCCGCTACCCCATCTAATCTCATTAGATATGTGTCATCCATTCCAAAGGCCTGTTTGAATTCATCATCAAACATGTCATGTAGAAATTTCTTATTAAGGTGACATTGTCTGGAGTAATTACCATAGGTGTGTTGTTTGGGAGAGAGAATCGTCCTTCCAGGGTCTTGTGTCCTTACATGTTGTTGCTGTTGTCATCATTTATCTGGAGTGTGGATGTGTTGATGCTGTTCTTCAATGACAAGGTTGAGATATGTCTGACAAAATTGGTCATTGGTCATGTGGTCCCCCAAATAGCCTGCTGTATGGTCTTTCAGATCTTGCATTCCCCCATATACTTGCCACCGGGTGTTTGTATTTCACATGTGTGGTGCTTTGTGTTGGCATTTCGCTTGCCCAAGGTCCTGCACCCTCACATCTGAAGTAGACTTGGCAGAATTTTGTGAATTCATAGCTGGTGTAACTGGCCGATCAATACTCTTGTGGCTCAGTCCCATTTGAATATCCATTTTTGAAATATCCACATGTACCGGTATTGGGATTTGAATATGAATCGTTTGTGACATGTGTGAGAGTTCCTGTTTGAGTGTGTCGATTTTTGGTTTCCATGTTTCAACAATGTCATTGAGTGAAGCTTGCTATTGATCGCCACACTTGACAAGTTTCTCATGGTGGACCTTGGCTGCTGACTTCATACACTCCTTAAGTGCCATAGCTCAATCCTCGAATGTCCTGAGTGGACTGTCCAGCTGTGTATTGATATTTTCCTTGATATGCTTGTGCATTCTCCATTGTTCTGCTGCTATTGCTTCAAGAGCAACTTGGTTGACTTTTGTTCGTCAATGCACGGGGGCGTGTGCTGTTCAATCCTCTTGTGCAAATCACCTAATTGCTTCTTCCAATACACATGTACTTGCACCAAGTCATTCTCCAGTTTCATAGTTTGCCTCTGTAAAGCCGACATTTTTGTTGGTTCCTCCTTCAGTTGTGGACCCAGTGTTGTATTGTTTCCATTGTGTTTGAGTTTGGTTGATACTTGTCTGCATTTGTTTTATCTCGATTTTTGCTTGCTCCATGTCAGTTTGATGGGCCTCCATGGAGTGCAGTAGTTATTGGACATTTCCAACTTGGTCCAACAATGCAGCATGGCATGTCATTTGTGATCCCCATGCGTGTATCTGGTTTTTGTTATGTTGGATGGCTGCAGAAAGCTGCTGTGCAGTCTGTGTGAAGTCTTTATGGTCAAGTTACATTTATTTGTTGCCTCCTGAGCAAGGTCCACCTTTCCTTTTGCCTTGTCCTGAATCTTGTTGAGCTCATGCATTTGGTGCCTTGTGTCCTCCCTTGCTGTCATGTATTTGGTATTTGGCATGAGTATCTGCCAGTGAGCCTTTCAACCTAGCATACCTCTCATTGACCTGTTCAACAATTTCCTTCTTGATTTCCCATGCTATGTTCTCATGGTTGCAAACCGTTTATCTGTGAATTGCAGAATTCATGTAGTGCCCTGACCAATTGCTCCTCCATCCTTGTGAACATGTCCATCGACCTTTCTTTGATCTGTTCCATTCATGTATTTTTTTTGGATTAATGCTTGTATAGCTGTCCACACATTTTGCTCCTGTTAGGTGGGGCTTTCCTTCCGAGGGAATAGGAGATCTTGGCTGGATGAATCATCTGTCTCTTTGTCGTCGTGGAGTATGTTGGGTGCTCATTCATATCCAGCGCCGCTTCTTGTATGGCAGGGTCCGACTCACAGTCCAATCGCTCTTTGCCTTCTGCAATATCACAGAGGTGTTTATGATGGTCCCATGCTGTGGTGGGATTTGTCTCGGTGATGTTTGATGTTTCTTCCAACTATGCCCTCATAGGTGAATCAATTTCTTCCAAATTACCTCCACTGTCATGTCCTCAAGATGTCTCGGGGTAGTCCTCCCCTCATTGGTGACTGTCCTGATGTGTCATGGGAATTCACTTTGCTTTTGGGGTATGTTCGCCTTAGCACTGATTGTCATGAGTTTTAAGTGCTTGCTCCGTGTGTTCCTGCGCTTTTCACGTTGGTCTGTAGAGACGATCCGTTTTCCACGTAGGCGCCGCTGGCTGTTTGTCCCCCATTTGGTAGAGTCCAATACATTTCCTCTGTATGATGAATTGTGGTGTGGTCCATTGTTTTGTTTTCAATCTTGAGTTGAAAGGGTCTCATAACCTCTCAGGCTCCCGTCCTCCCGTGATGTACAAGAGATGGAGATAAGAGTGTGCTACTAGAGCTCTAAGTACTATATCTAACACTTCACATCATTCTGCTGACATGCCTAGCTGGACTTAAGCTCTTCAGATATTCCCAGAGTGATATCAAATTTGCCCTGGTCAAGACAGTGAAAATTGATGTCACACTTCGTGCCAATGCTATCTGACAAATATCAGGGTTGGAAGTGGTTTTTGACTTGTACTGCTCAAGTAGTGCACGAAGAGGAATATTAGATATGGGACAATCGTGCACTTACCATAGCTCTTCCCTATCATGACGTCACATTGGGCCCTCTCAAGACGAATTTTAAATTCTCCCGCCAAGAGATTCTTCACAACAATTCTCAAGCAAATTTTCTGAAATTCTGCCACCTATCTTCTTCCAGAATCATAGCAAAATAATTAGTCACGACCTGTCACGACATTACAATACGATACCACATCGCTACGAAAGAATCCATGAAAGATCTTGTGCATTACTTCGCACAAATAATCAAGTCGAACCTTGTCAACCATGAATAAAGAATCGAATGTAACGAAAATTGCCATATCTGGTGCGGCTGGTAACATCGGATATGCTCTCATTCCACTGTTGGCATCAGGATATGTCTTTGGCGATCGTCAGATAGAACTTCGGTTACTTGAAATTCCGCACGCGTTGAAAGCGCTTGCGGGTATCCGCATGGAAATTATTGACTGTGCTTTCCCGTATCTCACCGATGTTCTCTGCACCACTGATCCTCTCGAGGCATTTGAAAACGCCGATGTAATTGTTCTCGTTGGGGGTTTTCCTCGCAAGCAAGGAATGGAACGTAAGGATTTGATTCAAGCCAATACAAAAATATTTACTTCGATGGGTAGGGCGATTGGCGAGGTGGCATCGCCAGACGTGAAAGTTTTGGTCGTCGCGAATCCAGCGAATACGAATTGCCTCGTCGCTTTAAGTGAGGCATCGAGCATCCCAACGAAGAACTTTTGCGCCCTGTCGTACTTAGATCACCAGCGAGCTAAGGCTCAGATTGCCATCAAGTTGGGTGTGAGCACGAACTCTATCAAGAACGTTACTATTTGGGGCAATCACTCTGAGACTCAATTTCCGGATCCATTGACCGACGGGTATTTTTCAAGCGACAACGGGGAAAAGATTCCTCTTAGCTCGTTACTGGCGAACGATTTAGACTGGGTGACGAATGATTTCGTATCTTTGGTACAAAGCCGCGGAAAGCATGTGATTGAAGTACGTGGTAATTCAAGTGCGTTGTCGGCTGCACAGGCATCAGCTGATTGCCTGAAGACTTGGTTAGTTACTGGTACCGTGCATGGTGAAACGATATCGATGGCTGTTTATAATGACAAAGGTTACTATGGCGTCAAGAAGGGCATTGTCTTCTCTTTTCCTTGTGAATGCAAGGATGGCAACTGGTATGTTAAGAGCGGACTAAGTTTGAATGATATGGCACTCGAGAAATTGGAAATCACCGAAACGGAACTGCTTGAAGAGCGCGAGGCTGCTCATAATTTGTTGTCGAAAACTTCTCGGTTTAGAGCTTACTCAACGGCCTCGTCAACGATGTCACTGACCTCGATGGCAGAGAGCGATACGGAACTCTCTACAGGAGGCCAGTTCTTAACCAGTCGCATCTAAGGACAAGTTATCACCTCCTCAGTTTTAGTTGATCTCATCGTACATCGTAGTATCAAAGAAAACATGTCAAGGATGTGATAGAGATAGATTCCAACAATAATTATGGGTATTGAAAAGTTACATAACAATGAAGAAGCTGTCTTTATTGTCATCAACGAAAAACCTGTTTGCATATTGCATCACTACGTAAGCGGACAACAGTTGGTATGGAAAACAAATTGCAAGATGTGACCATAGATGTTATTGTACTAGGATTTGTCATCATTGAAGAAATTATTGGCAGCACACGTGAATCTTAACTTAAACATAGGTCAGCTTTAAAGCCGTCGTCCCAGCCCATTAGAAACATACTATCCCTTGGCACACATCCATCTTCTATCGCTATTTTTACATGAGCAACTCTAACAATAATTAGGGCATTGATGAAGTCAGATTCAGACAACAGAACCACTCTCGCCTCCATTGGCGCTCGAATCATAACTAGCGCTGTAATACGAAAACTGCGTGTTTTCGGAAGGACGATGGTGTAATTCGTATCGATCGTAGTCTTCAAAGTGACTGGGCTCTTTGACAGAGCGGTACGCCCCTGAAACGGCCTGTTGCACTACGCCTGACTTCGTCCTCGAAGCTCCGTAGGCTCGTGACATAACAGGACTCGGCGATGCAGGGGAAGCATATACACCCATGCGCATGATTTGATCGTACTCGCAGGGATCACTTGAAGACGATTGGGAGCGCGCTATAACGAGAGGTACTTTGAATGAAGAGGGGACTATCAACGCCTGTCCCACGAGACGTGAGGAAAGTTTAAGAGAAACTTTGGTTGTTGCACGAAACATGGTTGAATTGATCGAGCCCGTCTAAAATTTCGGTTGACTGAAGTCAGTAATGTTACCCTGGGAGTGTCCAAGCTAAGTTTTCGGGTTATGGCCGATCGTAAGATGGTAGAAGATGGGTAGATATTGTGTGCAGCAATGCTGTATCTACTGACAAGAGCTAAAACTAATGTTGGTCGGTTTTGCTTGATTGAAAAAGTGTCAATACTCTGACAGCCCCACCCTTCTATTCAGTGACAACCGAACGATTCGATGGCACCAGTCTATGAGTACACCACTCAACACGTCGTGGTGTGATTGTCTTGGTGGGGAATAGCGAATAGCCCAATCAAAAAAGTGCTTCCGGGAGAGACGAGTGTCAAGCAATCAACACGCATTTTTGAGATGACATGTGTCTCCCTCACGCAACATCTGGAGGTAGAAGTCGTCTGGTGGCGTGTTATGTTGCACCCCAGCGTTCGCTAACTTTCAATTGAATAGGATTGAATAGACAAATAAATAGCCGAATTTCGGGGCTCCAAGTGAAGGGGAGTAAACTCGGAGTGCCTCCGCCACGTCAATCTTTTCGATACGATTTTATTCTCCTAGATTATTCTACTTCTACCATTATACTGCGATTGCGGGGAAGTGATTGCTTGCTTAAAAATTGAGAGAATTATCACTTTTGGATCATCAGAATCAAGCTGTTAATGTACATAGGCGATTCTCCACCGACTGGGGTATATCCCGGGGTAAACGCATTTTTTGAGCACATAACCCGTGGTTTGCCCGTCTAGAGCAGTGTGTTCAACTCAGCTGGGTCAAAAATGTCCGCCCACAGGGGTAAATCAAAATCTCCTGAGGAATAATCTTATTTTCACAAAAATCATGAGGATTTTTTCACACTTTCGCACTTTCGTAGTACAAAAATCACAGTTTGTATGTCATTTTTGGGGGTATGAAATTGCAACTTTCTGCCAGGTTGGAGTATATCGTGGCAGGACAAATTAGTTCATACCCCTGAACTAGGTTGTAAATTCCGTTTTTGGTTACTGTCACCAAAACACAGTAACCAGTA
>JALLPD010001429.1:0-12091 GCA_036940065.1 Cyclotella cf. meneghiniana | reverse complement strand
TCGATGAGATTCTGTAAATTGTGGCCTTCACTAGGGTGTGTCCTTCTCACCGTAATATACGGTAGAAGCTTCTGCTAATTTAATTAGAAGATAACAACTCTATTATATAAGACCATTTCCCTCAATCTCACTATGTATCGTGCCATGCAGGTCTTCACCCCGTTCTTGTCAAGAGAAGTCTGTCTGTCTTCCTCCACAGACACACACACTAATGATGTGATCCTACTGCACAAAACCATAATATGAGGATCCTATGATGTGCTTTCGTTTCATTTCATCCCATCACCCTTTGGTGTGAGATCACCAATAATAAAAAACACCATATGCGGTCAACCATGACGATGGCGCGGCAGCAACATCCAAAGAAACAGAGCACCACTATCTAGCGTATAATATAGGACAGCAAAATATCATCCATAACAACAAAGAATCCAAAAATTGCTCGAATAGAATGGCCAATATCAATCAATCGACAATCCGGCACGAGCCAACGTCGATCCAGTTTGGCATCTACACCGACGACGAAGTCCGGCAACGCTCCGTGTGCGAGATCTCATCGTCACTGGCATTCGATGCAATGAACATTCCCCTGCCAAGAGGCCTCTACGACCCCCTGCTCGGTCCAACCGCCACGGCTGGAGGCGGCGATCGCGATGAATTGTGCGTCACGTGTGGGAATATACGGAATTTGTGTCCCGGCCACTTCGGCCACATTGAATTGTGCGTGCCCGTGTATCACCCGCTGTTTTTCCCGCGATTGCTCCAGTTGATGAAGATGAAGTGCCTCGCTTGTCACGGCTTTCGACTGAGTGCTCGCAGCTGCAAAATGTTCGCGCTCAAGTTGGCGTTGGTCGACCGAGGCCGAGTGCACGAGGCCTTGGAGTTAGACGAGGTGTTGGCGAGTGTGGCTGGAAAGGCAGAGCCAGCCCACAGTGGCGGCCATACGAGCAAGCAAATGAAGCGAGACTTGCTCAATGCAACCGGCGCTGCCATTGATACATTCATTGAAGAGAAGATGGCCTCCCTCGAAGGACCGGCGGGACCGTTGCCCACGCTCACCTTGCACGAACGGTCTGTCAGACGGAAAATTCTAAAGGACTTTCAAGGAGCTTGTACCAAGTGCCTCAGGTGTGCGAATTGCAATGCATTCAGCCCTAAGATCAGGCATGACCAGTTCAATAAGATGTTTCAGGTTGCCATGCCGAGGAGGAACGCAAAGGTCAGTCACTTTATGGATGTCGTGAGCAGGCGTGTTGCCTTTGAGTATTTCATCACTTAATGACATGCAGGGGTTGGCTGTCTCAGAGGCACGTATGTTTCTTCTAATGTCTAGTTGTTAGTTTGAAAGCCACTCAATCATTCCTTGATATGAAGCTACGAAATTTTCGTTCTGTTTTAGAAGAGATCTTGTTCGTGTGATCCGATCATTGACTTTGTTTCTGTTTGTACCAAGCGACTCTTGACTCAAAACTTATTTTCGTCCATCACGTCATTGTCTTCTCTTTTCTAAAGAGCAACATTGCAGAACGAATTAAAATTCGCCCCGCCTGCTCCAGCATTCACGGAGGAGAAGCAAGTTACAGCGATGATCCAGACACTCTCACATACCCGGATTCCGAAGACGATGTGCAAGGCATGGGCGAAGATAGCACCGACGATGAACAAGAATCCGACGACGGACAACAATCTGACGACGGACAAGACGCGCACATGGTCGACCGCGAAGCTAAAGAAGATAATGCCCACACCAAGTCCAAATCAAAGAGGAAAGTTAAATCTACCGCCGCAGGAGTCAACGAAGAAGACGTTGATCCCACTGGAGGACCCATCTCGCGTAAAGCAACTGTTTCCACGTGCAAGGAATCCACCCAAGATAGCTTCATGCATGCGTTGGAAATCGAGGCGCAATGTCGGCTTACTTGGAACAAGGAGCCATTCTTATGTAGCATGTTCTTCGGCTGTGCTCATTCTCCAGAGCATTTGAGTGTAACCGGTGAGGAGAATTATGCCGTGCAAGATGATTTCAACGCCACAACCGCCAGGAGGAACAGGCCGAGATCCACATCCGACGCTGCAGAGGCCATCTCGGGCGGAGGAAAGGGCTACACCCTCTTCTTTCTTCGGGCCTTGCCGGTCCCACCCTCTCGCTTCCGTCCTCCTGTGGTAATGGGAAACATGACAGTAGAACACTCGCAGAACTTTTATTTAAGCAAAGTTTTGGAATTGAACGCCCGGATTCGAAGCGCCTTTGCGACCATACATGACTTGACTTCGGAAGAGGCTGAGTTGAAAAGGACTAGTAATGACGAGAAGCGATTGAAAAAGATTCGCGCTGATAAGGATAAGGGACAGGCTAGCATGTTGGAGATTTGGGTGGATTTGCAAACAACCGTTAATTGTTTTATGGATAGTACGAGAGATCCAAAAGGGACGGTGAACAATGCTCCTAATGGAATTAGGCAGCTGTTGGAGAAGAAGGAGGGCATATTTCGAAAGTAAGTTGTTTTTTTAACTTTGTTTCATCGCCAGAATCTATCGATATAACGATTAATTCTTCCCTTTTTCTGTCACAGGCATATGATGGGCAAACGTGTCAACTATGCGTGCAGATCCGTGATATCTCCTGATCCATATATTGGCACAAATGAAATCGGTCTACCGCTTCACTTCGCGAAAACTCTCACATTTCCAACCCCAGTAACGTCCTTGAACATTGCAGAAATGAGGAAATTGGTAGAACGAGGCCCTGCGAAATATCCTGGAGCTGTATGGGTTGAATTCCCCAGCGGCCAGAGGGTGGATTTGAGTAAGATGAAGGATAGCAGTCGGCACGCCATTGCAGCACGATTGTTGTCAGATAATGGAGTGGTTAAAGTTGGTCGACAATTGAGAGACGGTGACATGGTGCTCATGAACCGTCAGGTAAGTCCGCTGTTAACTGCAGTTGTTCCGGGCAAAGAGAATTCAGTGTCCTATGAAGAGATATCTATGTCATGCACCACTCTGAATAAGTTACAGATGTTAGATTATGACTCCATTCATCGGGTGGATGGATGCCTTGATTCTTGTCAGGCGGGCGTAGCAATATGCTTTTCTGGCGCCTGGAGTTGAGGTGTCTATCCGTTCGTACTGAGGATACAGCATATCATATTGCCTTTTGACTAGCCCATCTGATATGTCTCATGTTGTTTCTTCATACTCTTTTTTTTACTTTTGTTTCTTGTCGAATGACATTAGCCTACTCTCCATAAGCCAGGCATCATGGCTCACCGGGTTCGTGTTCTTTTCTCTCCAACTCAAAACACATTACGAATGCATTATGCGAACTGCAATACCTACAACGCAGATTACGATGGAGATGAAATGAATTGTCATTTCCCCCAAAGCTACCTCGCAACAGCGGAATCACATTTCATCGCAGGAACTGATCTTCAATTCATCGCTCCTACGGACGGGGGCCCACTTCGGGGTCTTATACAAGACCATGTAGATGCTGGAGTGAAATTAACTTGTATGAACACATTCATTGGATTAGAAGAATACCAGCAACTCCTCTTTGCTGCTCTTGGGTCTCTTCCGGGATTAGAGCTGATTCGCTCCGATGCCAACATTGAGCTCATGCCACCAGCCATTCGCAAGCCAAAAGAACTTTGGACGGGAAAGCAGGTTATTTCAACTCTACTTAATCATTTGCGTAAAGGAAATGATCGTGACGAAGATCCATCTTTTAATTTCCCTGGTCTTTCAATGGAACGAAAGGCCAAAACCCCTGCAAATGCATTTGGTGCATCGTGGAATGAGCACTTGGTTATAGTTCGCGACGGAGACTTGTTGCAGGGCGTACTCGACAAGGCTGCCTTTGGGGCAACTGAGTTCTCACTTGTGCATTCTATTTATGAAGCCTATGGCCCAGATAGAGCTGGCTTGATTCTCAATGCATTTGGTCGCCTCTTTACAGCGTACATTCAGTATTACTCGGGGCATAGTTGTCGAATGGAGGATTTAATTTTGACGCCGGATGCCGACCAGAAGCGCCGAAATCTTGTGAAGGTGCGTACGATTCTTCGCGGAATGCTCACAACAGTTGTTCTCTCGTTACCACAAGTGAATCTGTATTGCGTTTCTCTGTTACTAACAGGAGGCGTACAACATTGGCTCCCGTGCAGCAAAAGCGTGGGCCGAGTCCGACGGTGGAAAAGTTGAAATACCCTCTCTCTCACAAAGTGCGAAATCAAAAGAACCTTTAAAACCTCACGAAAAAGCGGCAGTGGCGTCAAAAATTGGAGAGCTGTTGTCAGGAGGAGACGGGAAAGAAAATGCGGCTGCACTTGATGCCTTTATGCAGTCTCAAGTGAACCCACTGGCTTCTGATATCATTAAGATTTGCTTGCCGGACGGACTGGCAGTACCATTCCCTGAAAATGTGAGTACACATTTGATATTTGTTATTTAACACTTACCTATTTGATCACCACCTGTCCTTTCTTTCCCGACGATTTCGGCCAGACTTTTGGTCTCATGGTCACTACTGGCGCAAAAGGCTCAATAGTCAACCAGTCTCAGGTATCTTGCTCGCTGGGACAGCAGGCGTTGGAGGGTCGTCGAGTTCCAAGAATGAGTAGTGGAAGGACTCTTCCCTCTTTCGCACCTTATGATCCAAATCCTCGTGCTGATGGGTTTATCGCAGACCGTTTTTTAACAGGGGTTAGGCCACAGGAGTAGGTTTCATATAGAGGAGTGTGACGTGATCCTCAAGTTTTCTTTTGCGTCATTTAACGGTGCTCTGTTTCTCTTCATCAGGTATTACTTTCACTGTATGGCTGGTCGAGAGGGGCTTGTAGATACTGCCGTGAAGACATCCCGCTCGGGTTATCTGCAGCGGTGCCTTATTAAACATCTTGAAGAGCTCAAAGTGTCTTATGATCACACTGTTCGTGACGGCGAGGGTGGAATTGTTCAATTCGTCTACGGAGAAGATGGTATTGATCCCACGAAGGCCGCCCATTTAGACTGCGAATTGAGTACTTTTCAGTTCCTCGCGCGTAATCACAAGTCACTCAACAAGCGCTATCCATCTCTTCCTGGGTCTACTCTTGATGTAGCAAACAGTGATTACCTTAGGGCCCAAGAATTACAAACGGACTCGACGACTTTATTTAACAGAGGGAGCTTTGTCAGAGCACGAAAATCAAGAACCGGGTCTGATTGGACCAGAGGTGCGATGTGTGAAGGCTGGTTTGATGCCACCATCGTGAAAAAGCATAGCGATGGTATCCATTTCGACCTCAAGTACCATCACAATGGGATAATCGTAGAGAAAGTTCCAAGATTTGTTTATTTCAGCTACTGTGGAAGTAGTAATACTGCTGCAGAATCATTCAAATGTGAGATCATTAAGCCGAGTTGTCCTGATCCAGTATTGTCTAATTTAACCCGTAGCAATGGAGCTTATCGACTAGGGTCATCGGGAGCCTGCATTTCTGAGCGCGTCGCTCATCTTGCATCAAAAGCTTCTGAAACACCAGAAGTTAAAAAAGCAATTGACACTTCAGGTTTGTCAATAAAAGAATTTAATGAAGTAGTGGCAGCGAAGTACGGTTCTGCTCTTGCACACCCTGGAGAAGCCGTTGGATCGATAGCAGCTCAATCTATCGGTGAGCCTTCCACTCAAATGACACTTAACACATTCCACTTGGCAGGGGCTGGGGCAAATGTGACACTTGGTATTCCCAGGTTGCGTGAAATTATCATGACTGCTTCCAGAGAGCTCAAGACACCAACTATGTCAGTTCCATTGAAATCATCAGTGAGCGATCGTGAAGCTATACGCCTCACCAGAGATTTTTCAAAGCTTTCTTTAATGGATCTTCTTGCAAGCCACTGTGGAATAACTGTGAGAGAAACTTTGGAAAAGGGTGCAGGCTCTCTATGGGAGCGCTGCTACTATGTTACGCTCAAACTCCATCCCGCAGAACGCATACAAGAGGCGTTTGGACTGCGACTCGAGGACATCTGTCATGTTGTCACAAAAGTATTTATTCCCAAACTTGCTCGAGTAATGAAAGCTGAAATGAAAAGGAATGAAGCCCCGGGTGATTCCTCAAAGATTGATGTGGTTGGAGGTGGTTCAACTGATTTTGTAGAGCTAAATGATGCCGAAGGAACACAAAAGTCAAAAAAGAAATCAAATGATGATGAATATGATGACGAGGTAGCTGATGAAGAAGATGGAGTGACGGGGTCAAGATATGGACACAGAAAAGAGATGACATCGTACGGTGAGATGGACGACGACGAAAAAAGGATTGCCAAAAGTTTAGCCAAAGACCTCTCGGATGACGACGAAAACAACGGTGGCCCGGCTGTTATTACTGAAGGAGAGGAGAGTGATGATGAGAATGATTCAAAATCAGTAAATACTTGCAGGATCAGTCGATCTAAGAATTCTCTCATATTAGACCCACTAAGAGTTGATCCCTCCACATGCCCTCTCCTCATGGTGGGACTTGTTGAACGTGCTGCAACGGACACAACAGTTCGCGCCCGACCAAAGATTAAAGAAGGCTTTGTCAATATGGAAGAGGGTCGCGGAAGATGTCTTCAAACAGCTGGATGCAACTTTGAAGAGATCTGGAGCTTGGGCGAGGATGTTGTTGATCATAACAAGCTGGTTTCGAATGATATCTGGGCAACACGTTGTGCTTATGGAGTTGAGGCTGCACGTATGAGTATAGCTGACCAGATCAGGGGTGTGTTCGCTGTATATGGTATATCCGTGGACCCAAGGCATTTGTAAGTTCATATTGTATCATACAATGACCACTGAAATGTGGGCAATTGTGAATTCAAATTTTCATCTCAATGTAATGTTTGACCTCTGTTTTTTAGATCACTTATTGCAGATTTTATGACATATGATGGAGAATACAAACCTATGAATAGAATCGGAATGGCCGATATTAGCTCAACTTTCCTACAAATGAGCTTCGAATCCACCTCTGTATTCATGGTTGATGCAGCTTTGCACAAAAGAACAGATCCGATGATGAGTCCTAGTTCAAATATAGTAATGGGACATCCAATTCGCCATGGCACTGGAGCCTTTGAGTGTATTGCAAAGGCTTGAGCACGTGTGCTTGCAGTTTATTCGCAATATTACGAGTACCCTAATGGTCAGGGTTTAAGAGGGTTCTTAGGTGCTAACATGTATCTTTCAAGATGATATAGTCCAATCTAATGAATATTTTTTCTTTTAAGGTATCACAAGATTCAATTTATACTGCTGCTGCATGGAAATGAGTCCACAAAAAATCCCTCAACTTGCCTAAAAGCAATGGCCTCTGATTTTGACATTGTTTTAAGCAGCAGTAGCAGACATTTTTTTTGTGGGCCAGTGAATCATGACTTTTACTGTGAAGTAGATATGATACATATACAATAGAGGTAACCTCACCAACAGTTATGTTGTGTGATTTGTGAGTGACTTCATGTTGTAACTCAACTTCTGAGTGTTGGATCTCTGCAAAATGAAGTGTTGCCACAAATCTCATGACAGCATGAATTCATTTCTCAGATTGGTAAGTTCAATGTTGTGTAGAGTTTATTTAGATCAATCCTTTACTCTGTTAGGAACTAAATAGATAGAAAAATGAGAAACCGCCTAGCCGCCCTAAGCCATGACCCCTACGGTATCAGAGATAAATATTTTGTCACAAAAACATGCCCAAGCTTCCATACTGTTACTTACTATTTACCTCATTGAGCTCATCACCTAGAAGGTATTGCACGGGCAATAGGTACATAGATGGCCCAGCTCCTTTTCTGTTGTATTTAGTACATTATCAGTATGTCTTTTGGAGATTATCAAATTCAAATTTATGGTAGAAGTAATCTCTCATTATTGCAAATCTATGACAAAATGTGTATTCCGATCTACAGCTTGGAGTTGGCGGGGAATGATCAGATTAGATACCAGGGAGGATTTCAAGTTTTTACCCTTTCATACTCCATACCCCATTATCATACCCTTTAATACTACCTTTCTTCATACACAGATTTTATCATTTTTTCTTCATACACAGATTTTATCATTTAAAATTTGCTAAGACCTTTACACACTGCCAAGAAGCCAAGAAGCAAGACTGAAATGACTGTATAATGACACACAGTCTACCAAAAAATCAAAACAAAACACTGACAGAACTGCACAATTACATAGAGTGTACCCAAACTACCCAAACTAAACCATAACAACACATTAACTAATCACCCTTCTTTACTCTCCTGCTCTTGCCAGGTTTGTTCTTTGCTTTTGGCTTTTGTCATCAGAATAGAGATCTGCAGGAATTTGGGGAAAAACAGGCTCATTGTATTGGGGCGGAATCTCTCTTCCTTAAAAAATTTCATCCATCCGCTGGACAACTTTATCAGCTTCTTTGTATAGTGCATGGACAAAAGCAACAAGATTAGGATGGCTGTCAGGGCAGATTATGTTGAAATGCTTGCTGTATCTCTCCATTCCATTATTGGTAAGGTGAAGAAGCTTATAGTCTTTGTCAATCTTGTCAGAGACACTCCAGACTTTAAAAAACTCCTCCTGCATCCAAAAACTGGCATTACAAGATGGTGAGAGTTGAAGTGCCAGAAACAAAGAGATGCTGATGCAATGGAGGTATGACCAAGCGGCATTCATCATACACACTTACGGAATAAAGTAGTCACTCAAAAAGGCATTCCAGCACTTGACAGCTGCCTCAAACTTGCCAGACTCAAACTTGTTAGTGGCTTTGCCATAGAGCTTGGAAATGTAGTGACAGATCATACCAGCAACAAAAGTGGTTCCCTTGGGATGAACTTTATCTTTGGGCATGATTGTCAATAGATCAAGGACTCCCTTTCTCAATGCAAACCCAACCTCATTCTCTGGCATGCCAAGCTTGATAAGTTTTCTCCTGATTGCTTGCTTCCAGTGAAATAAACAACCAATGAGATCAACACCAGGGAGATGATTGGCCACTTGGCAAAAGAAAGCTATTTCAAAGTCAACAACACAAAATTCTGGGTCAAGATCATCCACAGCTGAGCACAACCGAGCAAAAGCCTGCCAGTATCATTCATTGGTCTTCCCAGAGATGAGAATCCAAACAACTGAAATAAAAATCTTGAGACGGGCATCAACAATCATGATGATGAGACATTGGTAGAATGGGTGTGGCACAATGTCAAAGATTGCATCAACAAACATGTGAACCTGAAATCTATAGAGAATAATTCAACTTAGTTCACATCAGGTTACCATGGGGTACATGAGCAGGTCCAAAAGACAAGGTAGAGTAAAACACATCATGGGTTGCATCTTGTCTTTGTCACTGAAAAGTGCACTGTAACAAAGAATAGCATTGCTGTTGTTACCAGAGTACTTGGCCTCAACAGTAGAAATGACATTGGATCCAAAGATACGCTCCCAAGAATGGTACACGAGATTTCACATTTGGTTCTTGTCGAGACCATAAAAGTTTGAATCAATAGTTTCATTGAAGTGTGCAATGCAGTCTTGGATAATCAGAGTTGGTGGGTCGTGAAGATAGTCAGAATTAGTTGCTGGCTCCTCTACGCACTGGTGCACTTGATCAGTAATGTTTCTTGCATTTCCACCCTCATCAACCTGGGCAACAGGAGCATCAATATGTATGGCATTTCTACGAGTACAACCTGGTCATGACTTCCAGTTACCATGGTCTCTTCATCATCAAAACACTTGAGTACAATGTTGAATTCTTGTTCAGAGTGGTGAGAAGTGCATCGGTATCGGCAACCATTCTTGAGACTTTTGTGAAATGTGAACTCAAATCCCTTGTACACACCTTGCTGATCTTTGCATTGGAGGTACTAATGGAAGTGGGCTTGCATTCAACTGGCTCATTGGCATTGGCAGAAACAACTTCACAAACATGTGCCATCTTCTCAGCATGTATGTTTGTGGTCACCACTATAGACATCATCACAACGGTTGAAAATCATGCATGGACTTTTTTGCGAGGAGGAGACACATTGGTGAGGTTGTTGAAAGGCCCCCTTCCATTGGTTGGGCAGGAAGGGAAGGAAGGAGCAGTTGTACATGTCATTTTGTACTGAAGACCTGCCTGACCTGTAGCAAAACCAAAACCTGTGATACAGAGACCAGGAAGTGCAGGGTTCCATGCAGGTGGTGTGGGGGGAATGATTGATTGAGATGTTTCCTTTTGCTGAGCATTGACTCGGTTTGTTTCAGTACAGTCCCACTGGTAGGGAGGCATCCCACAGCCAGGATGCCAGGAACGAGCCGGTCCAGAATAGCAGTTAAGCATTTGCTAAAAAAGGAAAAGCAATATTAGCATTGATTTTAACGGAGGAAACAAATGACACTGCCACAACGCGAGCGCATGCGAACAAGCTGCATCAATACAATAATAAAAATCAAGACAAGAAAGTAAAAAAATATCATTTTGGACCAATTTCAAATGCAACAAACACATCAAGGATCATAGATTTGAACATGTTGGGGGCATGACAACATACAAGCTTGGAACCAGGTCCAACCACTGGTGTTATGGCCATTTCAAGATTTATGATCTGGACAAAGCAAAATCCACACAAGTAAATCAAAACGCATCATTTTAGACCCATTCCAAATGCATTAAACACAGATTCAAACACGTTCAGTATCTACTGATGCCAAACAAGCTTGGAATGTGGTCTAAAGGACAATTACCACCCAAGTTATGGCCATTTCAAGATTTCTGATGTGAACAACACAAAATCCACACGAGTAAGCCAAGAAACATCACTTTTGACCCATTCTAAACACATCAAACACACAAATGAGCACAGATTCAAACACGTTGGGGTATCTGCTGATGCCAAACAAGCTCGGAACCGGGTCCAAAAGACAAATACCACCCGAGTTATGGCCATTTCAAGATTTCTGATGCAAACAACACAAAACTCACACAAGTAAGCCAAGAAACATCACTTTTGATCCATCCCAAACACATCAAACATGCAAACGAGCACAGATTCAAACATGTTGGGGTGTCTGCTGATGTCAAACAAGCTTGGAACTGGGTCCAAAGGACAAGTACCACCTGAGTTATGGCCATTTCAAGATTTCTGATGTGGACAACACAAAATCCACAGAAGGAAGTCAAGATACATCACTTTCAACCCATTCCAAACGCATTACACACGCAAATGGGCAGATTTGAACACGTTGGATGTCTGCTGATGCCAAACAAGCTTCGAATGGGGTCCAAAGGACAAATGCCACCCGAGTTATGGCCATTTCAAGATTTTTGATGTGGACAAGGCGAAATCTTCACAAGTAAGCTAAGAAACATCATTTTCAACCCATTCCAAACACATCAAACACACAAATGAGCACAGATTCAAACACTTTGGATGTCTGCTGATGCCAAACAAGCTTGGAACGGGGTCCAAAGGACAAATACCACCCGAGTTATGGCCATTTCAAGATTTCTGATGCCGACAATGCAAAATCCACACAAGGAAGTCAAAACGCATCATTTTCGACCCATTTCAAATGCATCAAACATGCAAATGAGCACAGATTCGAACACATTAATGTCTGCTGATGCAAACAAGCTTGGAATGGGGTCCAAATGACAAATACCACCCAAGTTATGGCCATTTACAACATATGAATGGTCGAGACAAAATCAATCAACTAATCCACTCACCAATCCTATTGTTGAATCAAAACCAGCCAAGATATTAAGCTATAACTCAGGATCTGGTGTCTGCACAATGTTCTCTAAGAATCATGGGAAATGGAGGAGCAATGGGGTTGATTAGGATGTGACATCAACACAATTAGAAGGGGCATGAGTGGAGCATGTACAGTATCATAGCTCGGCCGTTAGAGTGGATGAATTGTTTGGGTTTGGATGCTTTTAAAATGGCTTTCAATTGATCAATTATTGTAGTTGCGCGCTGTTAAAATGAGATGCGCCTGGTTTTGATTGCATTCTCCAAAAAAGATTTTCTTGTGAAGTTGAAATTTTCTGGTGAATTTTATTCTGGTAAACTGTATATG
>JALLPD010001428.1:0-13744 GCA_036940065.1 Cyclotella cf. meneghiniana | reverse complement strand
GGAATTACTCCAATCGATTTCTAGTCGATCGCCTTAACCACTCGGCCACGTCCTCGTGATTCGTCTGTCCGTCGACCGTTATCACACACATATAACCATGCAATAAAACCAAAGGCAAATGCGAAATAATAAGTCATGTGCTCTGCGCATTTTACTTGTTATTCGAGTGCAATGGCGTGATGAAACACACAACCATGTCCAAACAGTGAGCTGGAGAGAATGGCATTGGCAAGGAATTATGAAACATAATGATGTACATTGCACACTTAAACATGGTAGCAAATGTATAGAATTGAACAGTCAAATATGATTATATTCATTTCTGTAGAAAATAAAATCATTCCTTAAAAACAACTACCGATATAGCCAATAATATTTTTCTATAAAATAACAGTGTTATTCATAATTTTCAGAAAAAAAATATTTTCAAGAAGTGCTTTTACTTTTAACAGCCTGTAGAAAGCATGATGAATATTTAACTTTTTCATAATAAGGGTAGTGTCAAAATAATGGGCGTAATTCTATTTTTCAAAAAGATATGTTTCAGGAATAACACTCTTTTGATACTCAAAAATAGTCTATTTCTCAAACATATCCTAGCATTGCATAAGGCATATCTTTTGAAAACTGCAGCCTTGTCTGTGTAGGAATCTATTGATTTTTGGTGAACTCAAAAACAAGCTTTTTCTTGAAATTATGCTATATCTTGAAATATGATATTTCTTGAAGAACACTTTTTCTTAAAATTTGTTATTTCTTGAAAATGTTCTATTTCTTGACAATTAGCAATTTATTACAAATATTCTTATTCATGAAGTTGTTTCTAGAATAAGCATGATTCAAGAAATAAGTTCTGTTTTTGAGAAAGAAGATAATTTAATGTAATGATCTTGCCTGACTTGCATATCACGACATCCGTATTCTTACATGGATGTGTTGTGATTTTTATTGAGTGGCATGATATTTCAGAAATCACTCTATTTTTTTAAATGCAATCACTTTCAGATATTGAAAGTAGCAATAACTTTTCAAATAATGTGCCTCTTGCAAATTAATGATAACGAACCCAATGTTGCTTTTTGCACCTCACATCTATCAGCAGCATCTGATAGACCAATACCATGCTCTACATCTCATATTGCCATGACCACTATGAAAGTATTGGTAATTTGTATTTTTCCTCAACCTCAGTAGAAGCGAAATAAATTGTCAATCAATACTAATTTTCCAAAGAATTTGTATTAGCTTTTGTCTCCTTCATTCTCTGATACTAAGCCTTTTGAGGCTCCACTCATTGTTCATTTCAATCGCCACTTTTAGAATAAGACAGAAGATAAACTGCATTGAATGGAAATTGAATGAAAGTGTAGAGGCCGCATTGGTCTGGAATGCAGGTGAATAGGGCCTTGTCAGTCTTGACTGAAAGTTGACATGGTCTGATTGGTCCTGATCAGTTTTGGTCAATCACATGAATGTGATATGAATGAAAGTGATCCAGACCTTTGGCTCAAAGGTTAACATAAATTCATTTATGAGAAATCAAACAAGCTGTAGCAAACAAAGACAGATTTGAGTTTAGACATTAGAGATTAAGTCACAATATAACAAGATATTACATAATAATAGTCATAGATACTGATTCAGATAGAGATGCAGATGCAGATGCAGATGCAGATGCAGATGCAGATGCAGATGCAGATGCAGATCAGACTTAGCAATGGGTCAAATCTAAGATTTAGGCTAGGTCAACCCTTTTTGCTGCCCTAACATTTTCCTTCTACGGGCCCAGGATGAGGTTTGCCAAAAAAACAGAAAACTAAGCTGACATTTGACTGACCTATACGTTCTCACCTTAGGTTTGTGTTTAGGTCAGCATTTAGGTTGGTACTTAGTTTAGATTAAAAATAAAATTATCTATTTTTTTATCTGACTAGCTCAAGAATAAAATAGTTCAAATCGAATATTTACCACGAATAGTACCTCACTTTATAATCAAATATCATCCACCTTTGACCTTTCACAATCATCAATATTGTCTGACAATATCACTGCATCATCCTCTTTGTTGTCTTTATCCAAAAGATCTTCTGCATGACTTGGAAACATTGAATTCCAAATCTCAGTTTCCAACTCCAATCTGCCATCCTCTCTATTATCTTGTTCATACCATACTTTATTTTGATGTCTCTTCATTATACACTGATGTAATGTGACAATAGATATGCGACACGATCCTGCTGAATTTGGATGAAATGTTTGTATTCACCTTACAAAACCAATTGTCACTAACATATGCTTGCGTGTTTTGTTACTATCAATGAAATTGGCATTTGTTCTATTGTCAGGTGGTGGTCTGTTCTCAGGTATGAGTTGTGCGCTGACCTAAGCTACTGTTATTGTTATGCCGACCTAAGACAAAACTTAGGGAAACCTAGATTTGTCATAGGTCTGCCCCTCAAAATGCAGCTCCCTTTTAGATCAGAGCTTAGGTCAGCCTTTCAAAACATAATGTGCACTTAGTTTAGGACAGCATTAACGTCATAGATCCTTAGATTGGACATATACAGGTGCTGTGACCTATGATTTTCTTGGCTGACCTGAACTTAAAAAACCTTGTTATCTAAGTCTGATGGATATTGGAATCAGACTTATCAACACAACTGAAGCAAATATTTAGACAACTTTAATAGATCTAATAATCTCAACATAACCATCTTCCAGTGCCTTGAATTGAGCCAACCCAGGATATGAAATCATTTATTTTACTAGTGTCTATTCCATGTCACACTCAACATGAATTTTCTTATTTCACCTGCATCATTGGTGATGGCATTGTTTGGCATCATGCTTCACCATCATGGTCTTTCTTGAGACAGAGCATGCACTCATTGGCATCAACAATAACTGGCAATAATACTCAATTTGTTCAAGAAGAGTCAACATTTTCATGAGCACAATTTTGCATCATGACAGTATCTTACACAGGGTGTCAGTTTAAGTCATTTTGAACAAGTCTTGATCATGAGACCTATTGTTAAATGTGGTATACACAGGATTAATGTGTAGAGTCCTGCTTGGTTGTTTTGTACCATGTGAAGCCTTTCTGACTTGCTAATAAACATTGCCTCAGACACAGTTTGCATATTCTAATCACAGATTATGTATATGTCATGTTGAATGCTGCAAGCATGATGCATGCACTCTCACTCTCACTTCTTCAAACCAAACAAGCAAGCAGGATTTTCTCACATGTATACCATGTGAGAAACCTATTGGTGTGGAGCTCCCAGACTTTTTCACTTCACATGTGATCACTTTGCAGAATGTTTCAACAAACTAGTGAAATATTACTCCATTATTGTGGTTTTGTTTATGTGAAAGACAAGATACATACAAAATGATGTTTACGCAAGGTTAGCAAGAAGAACTCTCTCTAATGCATAGAAATGCAAGAAATGGGTACATTTTGAATATCACACTTAGATCATACTGAATGTGTGTTTTATATCTTGATTCAAGATCATGTCATACCTAGATATGAAATTTCAATATACACCTGACTTATTTTATCTCTCTAGTAATATGTACTTAAGACAAATTTCATGTTGTAATGTTGTATTACTTAAACATGAATTGTCACATGCATGCATATAGAGTGTCACATCCTTACCTCATACCTCATTACTTTGCATGGATACAACGTTCATGTTCTCTCTCCAATGAAAAGAATGTACCAAGAAAATCCGGTCACAATTTGCAATTACTACTTGATGTTGATAGAAAAGTTCTTTGAAATTTCCTCTACGCTACAACAACATTGAATTCTTTTCCACTTTAGCTCTATCTTTTCTCTGCACTGCACCAGGAAACTCTAGGTAGTTTTCTAGCTGTTTGTTTCACAAATGGAATGGGTCAAGGAAACACACCATGATAACAACTGAGTTTAGCTCCAGTACCCCCTACCATACCAAGACACAGTTTAGACCCACTACCGTGACATGAAAATCAAAAAGTACCTGATACCAGACAATGAAAGGAAAGGTCATATCACAATAGGAAACCTTGTCAAGAATTCATACCTTGATACAAACCTGACAGCATCTTCATACCAAACATGTTAGGGAGTCCTACATACAGTCTTGAGTGTCTCAATTTACATGAGGGTAGCACCTGTGCCTAGATAAAAATTAGCATTAGGGATCTATGTGTGATAAAGCTTTAATTTTTGTTCAGTGTGTTGTGGAACAGTGTGAATTTTCTTACTGTGATTGCAAATATGATTTTTCCTCCCATGGTAGTGTCCGTTCTGTCTGTGGTGAAAATGTGATAATATTCCCCATGTGGTGGTAATCCATAATCTACTTCCTTAATGGTGGAAATAGTCATTCATGCCAACTGTTGTGTTCATATTTTTTCTTATGCTTCCAATCACAGCAACACTTTTTTGCTTTTTTCATCTACACTACAGTGGTAGTCCAAATTCTCTCAACACTAACTTTCCATGAATTCCTCATCACAACACTGCTACTGAAAGTATACTTGTGTTGATAGTTTGTGTTCAGGCACACTGTCCATCTGTGTATGCCAGTAATGTTCATGGATATATCTGTAGCTTTACCTATGTTTGATGTATGGAAAGAGGTTTTTGTTATTTAATCATTGCACAAAATTTGAATCTTACTAATACTTTTTGCTTCAAAATTCATTCAGCATTGCCAACAAATTATAGTTTCCCATAGTTGGTCCTTGACTATGGATTGCCAACTTTAACACATCAATCACCATCTCTAACAAAATTATGGTTCAGATATATGGTTGAAATCATCACTCCAACCATAGGTAGGAATACAACTTGGATGACTCTCTGTTAGGAGGTCAGATAATTTTATCTGAAAATTAATATTATTCCAAAATGGTAATTTGAGTTTTTTAGGATTTAAAGAGTATTATTAAGAGATCAAGATACTGTTTAGCAGAAAAAATAAATTTGGTTTGTTTCTGAGTTTAGAAAACTTGTAGATGCAAACTCAAGTGAAATTCCATTTAATTTTATGGAGTCTTATGAAAGCTTGAGAGAAAAGACATGACAGAAACTGTTCATCATGTAATCACATGTGACATACTGTGGCTATCTTGATTGCTGATGAAATGTATTTTGGGAGTTAATGTGAATAGTTTGGTGTGAGTTGATGTGAATAGTTTGGTGTGGGCTATTTGGAGCTTTACTGAAACCAATGAATGCATTGGGTTGACTGAATTGCACATAGCTAACCAAAAGATGTGAACTGTAATTGTCTCCTGTCTCTTTCACAGACAAACTTTAGAAGACACTGAGAATAATAGCCTCTTGTCCTTTGTTGTCACTGTGCACTCTGACATGTTTGAGGAAGACTATCCACCTCATGACTTGAATAATAACTAGGTGAAAAGGTCTGGGGTCCATGTCCTACAGGATTACTGCAAATTTACTAGTCTACAAAATCAGAGTTGTCAGAATCACACAAAGCTGACTCCATGATACCAACTAAGATTGCCTCCTGTCTTTGCTGCCTTAACAAACTCTAGAGGTCTTGTGGAATATCAGGAAGGCCCCAATAGTTATTTCTATGTGCAGTTTAATCCAGGAATGAACAGGATACAAGCAGTGTAAATGAAATTACAAATCTCTGGAGACCTGAAGCGACTGAGTGAGGCAACCATTTCTACAAGCAGGTGTTGAAAACAATGAATTTTACTTTTACCATATTAGTTATCTCTTAGATATTATTTTATCATTATTCTCACCTCTAACATTTAATAGCTTCATCTATCCAGCATCAGAATTCAGATAAGATAAAAACAACAATATGCTATTTTTATGTAAGGGTGAGTGTGTTGTGATGATACAAAACATTCCTTCCCTGCCTCATACGAAGAAAAGTGAGATCCATAAATATCATTGCAAGTAATAGTTGGACATTTTACGCATTAAATAGTTTTTAATTTCCAAAATTATTGATAAAATAAAGATTGAGGGTGAGGGAAATGCAATAACTTATTAGCCATCAGAGCATTGCACAGGTTGGCAAATAATACATGCAAGATATAGCATTTACCCTATACATATAATAAAGTAAGTACCATATCATTTGAGAGTTTTGCTTCACATGCTGTGCGGCTGGGTTCCATCTTGGATTTATAATCAAATTCATGGAGAGACCAATGATTTGATATGAACTGTGCAGGATGAGTGGCATTTGGCCATGCACCATGGCACAAATGAATGTTTAAAAACAAGAAAGGTCTTTGTGCTTGGATAGCCTATAAAATAAGCTATTGGAGCAAAATAGGGTTATCAGAGCAAAATTGGCCATCGGAGCAATGCTCCAATAAAATGTTTTTTATCCAATAATCACCACTTCTACATAGGAATAATATACTTTATGTAGACTGCTCCAATGGCCTATTTTGCTCAAATAGCCTATAAAATAAGATATCAGAGCAAAATAGGGTTCTCAGGAAAATAGCCTATTGGAGTGATGCTCCAATGAGACCCAGCCCACTATGTTAGAAATTCTACTCCTTATCTATTGATTCCACCACATACCCACTTGATGCAATCTTCTTTAGGTTTTATGGTATCTGCATTAATGAAAGACTACAATACATTACACCTACCTAGCAAAATCACAAGAGCAGGCTTGATTTTTTTGGTTTAGTTTAATTTGATCAAAAGTAAATGCTATTATTTGAATTAAAATTTAGTAAATAGTTTCCCTCTAATAGGCAATTGGTGCAAACACAACAGTTTCTCTCACCCTAATTGATATTTTACATGTTCAAAAAGTTTGACATGTTAAAGGTTTATATTTGCATTTTCAAATAGCTTTATAGGTTCAGTTTGGTTTTCAGCATTTCAAAACATTTCAGAAGTCTAAGTTTGGTGAAAAGCGGATCTGTCAACTCTTACTTTCTGAGTTAAGTCAAACATTTTCCTATCTTTGTCACTCTGTTAATACATGCAAATTGAGGATTTTTTCTTAGATGATATGATTGACATCATGTTTACATTCTAACATACTGAAAGTACAAATTTGTTTGAACTGTATATCAGAAACTTTGCAAATTCCAGAACTTTGACGAGGTTTGAATGCAATTTTGAATACACATGCAGTGAGTGACAAACAAGAATCTCACATAATTATAAAAATAGATTCTGTCCTTACAGTGTACAGTATAGTGGTTCTCTAACCTAAAAGAAGTGATGATTTTAAGTGTCATGATAGATATTCTGTCTTGTTATTAGCACTAACACTGACATACCAAATATCCAAATGTAACACTACACATCTACAAAATTTATGTACATTGAGTTACCTCCCTCATTGCCAATGGACTTTACAAAACTATCCAAGCCTAATCCAACCTTGCAAGATTGAATGTTCTCAATGCAAAACACGTTTGTTCCCATACTAATTACAAAAGCAGAGGACCTTTTCCATTGAGCCATTGGGTGTAACTTGACATAGACAGTGATGTTGGATGATCATAGTGTGTGATGATATCATGGCATTATTATGAGAATGAGAAAAGGCATGCATCACATGTTTAATCAAGTTGTGCATATCTTGGTAACATCCATTAGACCCGGCATAAGTACAAAAGAACTGTTGCCATGGTTGCTAAAACAATTGTGGGACCAAGGTATGAAACTGTCTTGGTGCTGCTAGCAGAAATTTCATTTTCTTTCATAAAAATACATTCTCTGGCAATGTGGGCTAAAAATGATAATGGATGCACATCCATATCATGATACTGTTGTGTGGATGGAATTACATACTTACCATTCTACAAGACAATGTACTGTATTTTACAAACAAAATACAGAAATTTTCATTGTTTCTTATCAAAATCCAGTTTATGCTGTGATGAAAATACAGGTATTAATTCTGATTCTTGTATTTATTCCAGACACATTGTATTCTGTTCTTATTCTCTGAAATTTACGAAAAAAGAAACAGAATAATCATTTTGCTGTGAATGTTGAGTGTAACTTATGAAGAAATTGCAGGATCTTTCAAGTATTTTTATTTTCATACAATAGATATTGTGTCTTCACATACTTCTTGTATTCTTCAAAAATGTTCAGGAACTTTTATGTACTCTCATTTGACTGCATTGCCCTAAGCACTCAAGTGACAAACTTTTGTAAAAATGATTTTTCACAAATGAAATAAAAAAGAAGTAGGTTTGAGTTGATGTGGTGCTGTGGTTGTTGGGACTTTATTTTTTATGAGCTCAAAGTACTATTTGTTTGAGACAAAGGAAACAGTTAGTGGAAAGCATATGATTACTTTCACCATGCTTTCAACTAGTTTGAAATGCGTGCAAAACATATGAAGATATCTTCAAGATATCTGTTCAAAGTGCACACTTGGATCTGTTCAAGCTGCATACTTTGGATCGTTTCAAGATTCAGAAAAAAATCCAAATTGTAACGCCATTGTCCATTGGTGTCATGATCATGTTCCATGTGGAAGTTAATTTTTACTGTGTGTGTTGTGTGCATCATTGTGCAATTGTGCATGCACAATCAAGACCCACAGGTCTCATTATGATGTTTTCTTGAGACCAATGAGTCTGGCCCATACTATTGCATGGGACCGAAGTCCCAAATATGAAGTAATCCTGGTTCAAAAGGACTGCTTATGTCACTCACTTCCTGGGCAAGAAGGGTTCACCAAGGACAGAACATCCTCTGAAACATTTGAATAGAGCCAAAACAAGGACCTCCTGTTGTGATAAGTAAAAAATTGGGCTTATTGGCATGGTGAGAAGGGAGATGACTCTGTGTGAGACAGTGTTCATTGTACACTAGTCTTGTTGCTGGAGGCTATGTAAGGTTGCAGAGGATGAGTGAATCAATATTATTGTGTAAGGAATCAATGTCTGGGAGTAGACAAGCTTTGTATCTCAAAATCTTATGATATAACAAATCTATTACTAACACATAATTCTAACTGTTCCGGTTAAAGTAGGTGATGTAGTCCAAGTATCTACGGTCAGGAGTAGTATACATTTTAATTAATTCTATCTACTTAGAATATCTACAAAATACTTTCCTTTTGTCAAAAAGGAGAAGTCCATGAGAAGTCTCTAAATATGGTTTCTTTCTCAGAAAACATATCCAATAATGTGTGGTTTCTCAGAAACTTATATCCAAAAGGACATGCTATTTCTCACCGCTGCTCATGCTGTGTGTTGCAGCATCATTTTTAGCAGTAGAAATAAGCTTATAATTTCCATTCAATAAGTTTCTATTTCCATTTGTGAATTTCACCATCAAAATCCTTACTAGCTTTTAGGCTTATGGCAGACAGTTCCAAAACTCAAGTCTTGCTTTATAGCTGTAAGATCATGTGGTTGTAGATTATTCACAATGCAAAACAGTTCCCAATGAAGCAAATGAAATATAATTGATGTGCCGAATACAAATGCACACACAGCACAATATAAAAATGATCCAAACCAATAATTGAAATACAGGCCAATGCAGCCTCAAAACATTAAGAAGAAAATCCAGTCACTTGGTCTGTCACAAGATGTTTGTGGATACTTTCATACAGTTCAGATCAACAGCAACACATGCAGGAGCATTTGCTGCAGTTTCTGTAACCAATGCTGTTTGATTACAAACCGTCCATGATGTGATTGTTTCAAAATTAATGCATATAATTAAATTTTAACAACAGAAAAAGAGCAAGACATGGATAATTTTAGAGTTATGACCAGGAGCACTAATTACATCTTGAATTGTGATCTACCACTAATACACTGGACTTATGGGAGACTTCCTTCTTGTCTTCAGTTGTGAAATATCATTTTGAACTGTATTTGTTTGAGGGATGACAAAACTCAAGATAACATTGAAACAAGATTGTATTGTATTATTTTCTTGCTGATCAATGGGTACAAAAATTGTAATTTGAAAGGCATTTGGGTCATGGGTAAGGTTATGAACATGTTAATTACCCCAAAGAAAAAAAACAACAAGTATTACAAAACTGTTAAGGATCTGCCAGGAGCACCTATGCAGAACAATAATTATGACTGCCGCTTGCACCAATCTAAATCTTATTATTAGCTAACATCACATTTCTGCATTCGAATCACCAATCTAATAACATGTAAATGAATCTGTGTACAACAATACAACCCCCTCTGTCAATTGCTTTTCCAAAATCAGGATTCAAGCAGAACATAATTTTATTCTCCACCTGGTTTTCTCATGTTTGAAACTATATTGGTGAATGCCTACCAGGTAAGTAACCATACAGTACTGGTTGAAATTGCTGAATGTTGATAAAAGGCAAAAAAATGCTACTTCTTGGCTTGTGATCTTTAATACCTCCCAAGCTCTCTCTAAGCTTTTATTCTCAAATTTTAATGGGTCAAATGCAAAAGGTGGATGTCCTTGTTGAATACAATAAATTTTAAAGGAATTCAGGATAGTCATCACAAGACTCTTTAGATGTATCATCTCTGTAATGGGTAGTAATTTGGCAATACAAGGAGTGGGCATAACAAATTGACCACCTTCCCTTGGAAGCGAGTAGTCCCACACATCAATCTGGGCCATGTTGGAGAAGTTAACACTCAGCATAGCAAAATGTATATACCTTTCTGAAGCTCATATAATTACACATTCTCTTGAGAGTCATCAAAGCATTTGTTTGTGGTAGCTCAAGAAAAGAGGGGGTTCTTGTCAGTTTGGCAGTCACTGTTCCAGAAGAGGCCAGTTCTCCTGACCTAAACCTCTTCTGCTGGCATTGGAGCAAAGATGTGTATAAATATAATGAGCAAAGTTATCCATCTCAGATTTGGTGTCTTTATAGAATGCTTGGTGGTAAAGGTTCCTCTAATGATTTCAATGACACAGTTATTTGAAAGTGTGAGTATGACATGGCAATATTTAATAGCAAGACAAATAACATCTCACTTAATATTGTCCTGTCCAAAAAACTTAAATGCAGCAAGATGTGATGGGCCAAAGTACATTTAGGCCTTAAATGGATTATTATTATCAATCTTCATTACCTGATTGACAATGAACAAATCATTAATAAAATCAATTTCTTTCTTCTTGCTCTATGGAGCTTGAAGTGCAATACAATTAAATCTACCCTTGTGTTCAAATGACAGGTGCTTGTGACATTCACATCAATGAATTCCTAAACATACTTGGCATTAACAGCACTATTCATGACATGGATTATGGTAGGGATCTGGCCATATTTTGAATTGGCTAATACCAAGTAATCACAACTCCAGTGAATGTTTGTAGCATCCAGCAAACTAGAAGGTTGAACTCAGGGTAGATGAAAGATCCTTCCACTTAACTATTATTAAATAGTGACTGTTTTGACCAAAAAGGACTCTTGTTCATATATTTTTGTAGTACTTTGACATTTGAGGGCATCATTGAGATAGGAGATTGGGTAGACTCAAAATATTTGTCAAGCAAGTTAACAGTGTAATGATGTTCAATGTTTCCCTTCCTCATGGAGTACCTACTTCTCTTATTAACAGTGCCATGGTTCATAAATTTGTATTCTTCATCATCTGATGAGTCTGCTTGGGACTGAAGTGGGGTAGCCCTTGGTGGTTTCAACAGTGTGCGATCTTCATCCTTTGGGATCAAATCAGAAATCGAATGACAGAAACCAAATGGGCAATTTGGGAGGTTTTTCTTGAAAGCCAATCTCATATCTTCTAGAGCAACAAGTGAAGCATTGCATGGACTGCCTGCCTTGCCCTTGATGAATGCAAATATGGTTTTGACAAGATCATCCAAGCAAGAAACGCACTCTCAAGGAACAGTTTTGACACTTGACATATTGTGTGATGCCTTGTCTATGAGGTATCCCCTGTAGGACATTCACAGTAGTTTCTTGCTGAACTTTGTCTGGGCAGTATCATATAGACCAAAGCAACACATTGCTTCAAAAAAGTCATGTTACTCAGCTCGGGCAGCACCTGATCAGGATCAACACCAGCAAAGGATATGTCACAAGCTGAGGAAATATTTTTTTGAATTGATGAAAGGATTAGGAAGTCGTGTTATAGCTAAAGGCTTTAATGACTTAATGATAATAACACCTCAACACTTTAATTTATATTCTACAGGGAAGACAAAAATGATTAAGCAACATTTGATGAACAAGTTGGCCACAAAAACTGATGGATGTTGACAATAAAAATTTATTTCGACCTCACCTCACATACCCAATAGCTTTTGACCTCCCCACCTTCAATGACTGTCAACATCATACAATGGCTGATGGCTCTCAAGCATGGTCACAGTGGATGTGGAACTCATTTGACAGTTGTCAAGCTCCTACCATGGATGTTTTGTTTGCACAAAAATGTTCAAGCTCATGCAATAGATGTCAAGCTCATCTCATGGATGTTGAGCTTGTGCAACAAATGTGGAGCCTGTGTAATAGCTATTAGGCTTGTACAATGGCTTCTGGGCTCATGCAAAAGCAGAAGAAATAGTACAATGAATGTCAAGCTTGCACAATGGATGTTGAGTCTGTGCAAATTGCTGTCAAGCTCTTGCAATAGCAGTGGACCTTATGCACTATCAAGCTCATGTGATGCCAATCAAACTTGTGTGATGCTGTTCAAGCTTGTGCCAGGCGTGGTGAAGCTTCTGGAGAGGACTGAAGTTTCATTGAAGCTCTACATGTTGGTTCTCATAGGGAGACATGTACTTATTACAACTTTGGTGAGAAAATGAGTCTTGTTGGAAGTCTCACCATACTAGTTCACATCATATCAGACAATCTACCAAGATCTCAACTGGAGAGTGTGTTCGTGTGTGTTGTGCACATGCTCATTGATGTACACTCCTGCCAGAAGACCACAGTATCTAAAATTAGTGCATATGTATGTTGGTTTACTTATGTAAATATAAAAAGGAATGCCTTGATGAAATATTAGGATGGAAAAGTAAACTTGTACATCCACATCCAATGCCAATGCGGTCTAAATAAGCTTAACCTATGCAGAAACATGCATGTGACATTTTAACAACTTATTATAGATCAAGCATATTCTAATGCTTTATAAGGAACTGGCTTTAATGTCAACAGGCATCTTCTCATATTTCTCATGGAATTCCACACAATCATATACTGACTTCCTCTTATGTCCATGATTCTCATGCAGTTGCTAGCAAATCCAAAATGTGCAAAGGTTGGAAACAGGAAGAGGTGAAACATTCTCATAAATTGATATTGCTTGTTTGCTGCTCAATTCACTCCCCACTTCTGATAGGTCATAAACAGTGTCATCAGCATAATCCTGACAAGAGAGAGTTGTTCTGTTGTTTTTGTTGTTAGCAGGTAATTTTTTACTCAAACTTGAAACAAAGGAAGTTTGATGACATTTGAATCAGGTCGTGCAGAGTTTTCTTAATCTTGTTGTAGTTTATGTATGTTTTCCGAGGGCATGACCAACTGTCTTGCCTAAATCAACACACATAGTTAATCGCAATTAAATCGAAAGTGAAAGTTTACAAGTGTTTTATACACATCAACTAGAATCGTTGTTAATATCTAGACTGGTTGAATTGGCAGTGGGAAGACTTCCAACATACTTCAAAGTAAATCAAAGAAGTCATTAATCATTATTCAAGAAACTGCGTCATCAACTTGAATCTAGAAATGTCTGAAAGTGGCTTGAGCAAGATTCCATATTG
>JALLPD010001427.1:0-12099 GCA_036940065.1 Cyclotella cf. meneghiniana | reverse complement strand
TCATAGCTTACGACATTTTGACAACTCACTGGTTGTCACTTGGGTCATGAGTCGTCACTTTCTTGTCCGAGTCGTTCCAATGTCGTCAGTTTGAGTCGCGCAAGTCGCCAGAATTTTTTGAGTGGTCACTTCGCCGAAATTTTATCGCCAAAATGTCCGATTTTTTTACTAGTTGCCTGTCTTGCAGGAATTCCTGTTATTCATTTTCCTGATAAGAGATGCCCATATTAACAGAAAATGATCTTTAGAACCAAAAATCGATTTTAAATTTCTGAGTTGTCACCAGTTCCCACTTCCTTTTTTCCCTTGTGATGAAAAGCAAGGTACATGTTGCAAACATGCAAAGAAAGTCCAGGTGCTCTGAAACCATCAAGGTATTCTTTCGAGTGCGGCCTTTGAATGACAAAGAAAAGCAAGATGGCCGCTATATGTAAGTTTATTGAAGCATCTCGTATGTTTTACTTAACAACCCAGAATGCTGTGTCCTCATGATTCAGCGCTCCATTAATGTCACGCAGTGCGACGATTGCCGACGAGGAACAGGGCAGGATTGAAATACGCAATCCATCACCAGAAGGAGGCGTTGAGTCATCATCCAAAACATTTTCCTTCGATGCTGTATTTTCTGACAAGTCATCACCACGCCATATTTATGATGTTTGTGCTGCTCCGGTCGTGCAATCTGTTCTCGAAGGGTATAATGGCACTATCTTTGCATATGGACAGACTGGTGCGGGGAAAACACATACAATGGAAGGAGTCAACGATCCACCAGATTCGAGAGGTATCATCCCCAATTCATTTCAACACATTTTCGATTTCATTACATTGGACGGATCAAATGACAAATATCTCGTTTGGGCGTCTTACTTCGAGATTTATAATGAAGAAATCCGAGATTTGCTATCTCCAAAATCACGAAGCGGGTTAGAGCTGAAAGAGTCTGCTGAATCAGGTGTGTATGTCAAAGATTTAACGTCTGTTGTAGTGAAGTCAGTTGAAGAAATAGACAATATTTTTCAGAGGGGCAAGAAGAACAGATCCGTCGGTGCAACCTTGATGAATGCCGGCTCATCGCGATCTCATTCAGTGTTTAGCATAGTGGTAGAGTGCTGTTCTAACAATGGCCAAGGAGAACATATCCGTGTAGGGAAGCTTAACCTCGTAGATCTCGCTGGGAGCGAACGACAATCAAAGACAGGAGCCACTGGCGATCGCCTCAAAGAGGCTACCAAAATTAATTTGTCCCTCTCTGCTCTGGGAAATGTCATCTCTGCGCTAGTTGATGGCAAGGCTCAGCATATTCCTTACCGTGATTCGAAACTTACTCGTATCCTCCAAGACTCGTTGGGCGGTAATACAAAAACTGTCATGGTCGCCAATGCCGGCCCAACTGATTACGAAGAATCGTTGTCTACTCTACGCTACGCTAGTCGAACAAAGAAGATTAAAAACAATCCCTTCATTAACGAGGATCCCAAGGATGCTATGTTGCGCGAGTACCAGGAGGAGATTTCACGTCTGAAAGAACGTCTATCACAAATGCCATCATTTTCCAATGAAACACATGGAAGCGGGGACTTGAATGAACAACTAAAAGAATCTATAGTTGAAGAATTTCGATTCAAGCAAAACAAGGAAGCTGAAGAGATGAAAGCAAAGGCCGAGGTCGAGATGGCAAAGCTAAGGTATGACAATGACCAAACCATTGAAGAGCGAAGATTGCTGGCAAAGAAACTAGCAGATGAGAAACTAGCAAGGATGGAAACTGAAAACGAGAGATTGGAACTCCGTAAACAACTCGACGAAATGGAGGCCAAGCTGGTAATGGGTGGTGAATTTGTAAACAATGCCAGAAAACAAGAGGCGGAACTTCGTAGGGCGAATCAAGAGCTCACGGCTCGAATGGAGCAAGAGTTGGCCTTGACGAGAAAGATGAACGAACAGGAAGAAGAAAAGCTACATCTCGAAGAAAAGTATAGTTCGTTGTCAGAAGAAGTCGCATTCAAAACTAAGAAGCTCAAGAAGATATGGACCAAATACCAGCAGGCGAAGACGGAGATTAAAGATTTGGAGAAAGAATTCTTGGCCGAGAAGAATGAGACAGTCAGTGTAATACGCGATTTGACCAAACAACTTAAGTTGAAAGAGTTCATCATTTCAAGTTTCATCCCACCCAAGGTGAGAAATCTGTTTCTCACTCATTGAGTTTTTCAACATCGATTTTTTCGGCTTCTTCACCATTTATTTCTGTTTTTCTATGTTGAAAGTACGCGCTTCTTTACGATGCGGTCGAGAACGGAGGACGCGCGGTGTTTGATGAAGCGAGAGAGACATGGACAATTCCCAGCATAAAAACGCAAGATATCAGCACAACCAGACAAAGGGGACAGATCATGAAAGGTTGCCGTCGGCCCGAAACAGAGTACGCCCAGCGAAGAAAAATGGTGGACCCAAATGTTCGATGGCGCACCGAAGACATAGTAGACCTTGATATTGAAATGCCCGCACGGAGCACACTTAACCTGGGTGATCCCAACACCGCACGAAAGATCGCGCTTATTTTGTCAATGGATGTGACCGACCACATGGAAGAGCCACAACAGAAAGAGAATCGTCAAGAGAAGCTTTTCCGTCTCAACGATGTGAGTGAGCGATTATAATGATGTTACCCAGCCCTATACCTGTGAGAGACTTACAAACTCTCGTTTACGTTGACGTTTTCCCGTGGGCCATTAACAACTGACTAAATTGACCTATGAAGAAGCAAAAGTCGAGTCATCGAAAGGATAAAGGCGCCCGCACTGCAGGGATTTCAAGAAACTCATCTCGGCCAACTACTGCCATTTAGGTTGAACCATCTACTATCAAGTATTCAATCTGTGAGCAATATGCATGGCTTTAATAATAATAGAGCATCATATCCAAAGTATCGGCGTGATACATTTGGACGGTCAGCGCATTATGGTCCGAACAGACGCCCTACTTGGCCCGTTCATTTTGCCTAATTTGGAAGCTATATGCTTTTTATCCCATTTTTCTTTAATCAATCAGCATTGTTGTTTTCTTTTACGATGACTCTGAATAGATTGAAACAACTTTCTAATCTTGGACGACTTCTTTATCGTTCATATAGTTCCTTTTGGATAGCCCCGTGCTGAACAGAACATGATTCAATAGGACGGAGGAATAATCTATTCCTCACCAAAAAGCGTTTTCTTTTTTCGTTCCCGTTAAAGTCATCCCTGGATCACTTCCCAGAATGCAAAGTGGTATTACTGGCTGAACTAGAAAAGGTACAACAGATAAATGAGCTCAACAATCTGATTGATAGCATTTCCCAAAAGGAGACGGTGTCAGTAACCAAACAAATTGACCATTAAGTATTATTTTAATGATCATTTGCCATGCTTGTATCATGATACCGTATCATCCTTTTATGTAGTCACCTTGATACAATTTCATGTTCTTTGTTGCCATCAATTTTGCCGTGAAATATGTAAACTTAAATAGAACCGTTGGTACAATGTTCATGTCACAACCTCAAAAGTCACCCAATGGATATGTGTACCTTGTTCAAGAAAACATTAAGCCACTCTTTCTCCTAAGATATATCTGCCTGCAAATGCATTTCTCATCTTTTGTGGACCAACTGTGCACCCAAACCTTCCAAATTTTGTCTCCGGTCTCTTGGACCCAACCACATCATCAAAAATATCTTTGATATAGTAAATGGCCAACATTAAAACAATTTTTGATCTTGTCTTCTCTCATTTTCCTGCATTCTTCTCTATCAAAATAACTGAAAAGTGGTAAATGATTGCACGATTCATAAATCAACCATGATTCAATCTGTAAAAAATCTGTTTCTTCTTGTCTTTTATTCTGTCCACACATCTGTTTTGTTTTTGTCCACATTTGACCTTTTCATAAAAGTCTAGCCTCCAGCACATTTCAACTTTTTTGTAGATAGGCATTGCATAATGCTTGGTTAGATTACATTCCAATGAGGGGGTTGCACTTATCTTCTCTGGAGCAGCACACTTCTTCTATTATTGATGGAACAAGAGATGGAATGAATGGTAGGTACACCCCTTTCCCCAACTTCTTGGCCAACCTTCTGTTGGGTAATTCCACTAAACTTGGGATTTCTTTCAAAAAAAGATCGTATCATCATCACCATCCTCACACCACACTCTTCTGTTCTTTTGAAGCCCTATACAAGCAATATGTACTAAGTTACATGAAAGAAATATGTGTGGTGCTATTGTTCCTTTTACAAACAGTTTCCATTTGATCCAACCTCTTATATTTGTAAATAATCTTCAGTTATCAGTTGCTACATTCTCAAAACATTGAAAATCAAGACCCTGACTGAACAATGACCAGCACAATATATTAAGCGATCCCTTTTTTCCATAGGAACTGCTCTTAAAGTAGAGCACATTGTAGAATCCTTTCCTTTGTTATTTGTAATATGCCGGCAGTATGTCCAAATGTTTCCTGAAGAAATGAGCTAAGGGTCTGTAACTAACTACTGGCCAAAGAACTTAATCTATCCTTGGTGACTTCTTGAACTTTGGTGCAAAAATCTTTGTGAGTTTCAAAATGTACTCTCTCTTTGCTGAAAAACAGAAATTATCAATGACATATTTTGTAAGTTTGTGCACTGATATTGGAATAAAGAGAAACTAGACACAGAAACACTCCATGTATGATAATATCCTATGTAGAGGTTTGGTGACACACTCATGAATGGAAGCAGGGTGTCTCAGACAAAAGCATAACAGTGCCCACCTGTTTGGCAGAAATGAGATTGACTGCTTCTTCAGCCATCTCTTGTGCTTGAACACACATATGCATTACTGTACCCATGCTGTGTAGGCACAATCTCTTAAGTACATCTGAGTCACATGCATTCAAGTGACAGAAAAATTCATGGTCGTAACAAATCATTCAAGAGATTTGTGGTGCACAAGTGTGTAACTATTTTTCCTTTCTTAATCTTTATGTGAATTGAATATTTCTACTTTGCAAAATGCATATTCAAATTTGACATAGGCTGACATACATTGTTCCACAGCTCGAAAGAATTAGTTTTGAGTATAGGATCAACCTCCTGTATCGCCCTTAGCTTCTGAACTGATGCAGCTGAGGTACAGAAAGGAAATTGTCAATGATCTACTTATATAGCCTAAACTTCCCTGGTGCTAGATACCCAGGATACAACCAACTTCAAACACTTTGGGAAAACATCCAGTGCATCATCATGAAAACTGTGAGTGTTCTACCAAGTATCATATCACATCATACCAATACCAAGAGTGTGTAGAGTTTACTCACCAGCTCAGCAGGGAACATAGGGCTCCATCTCTATAGTATCACTTTAGATATAATGCCACAGAAAGATAATTATTAGGTAAATTTCATGATAACCTCTGATGATAACTGGTATCAATTATCATTCTTGATAGCAATTTGAGTTCATATTTTTCAACCTTTGTTTTTTCATTTACAAAATACAATTCTACACAATGTTTTTCCTCCAAAATGGCTTGGGTCATTATGATTTCCTTTTATAGAAAACAATATACCCGATCAATCCTCCATATCTCTGATTATACCAAATGATGAGCATCTCAAGTATTCCAGTTGCAGTTCATCATGATTTGGATGTACGTCCATTTCCATTGGAGGAGGGACTGTGCCTTGTGAAGTATAACAACCTGTACCTTTCTTAGGGGTCATAATCTATTCTAATGACCCTTCATAGGAAAAATGTACATACAATTACACAGATATGATAATTTGTCTTTATTGGTCTTTGCATGCTTCTCTGCCCAGTCTATTCATGAGTATTATTTTTGTTTGCAGGTAAAAGGCAATATCACTTAAGGCATACTTGAGAAGATTGTTCCATGCATAAAGATCAGTATATCAGTCCTTGTATTACTCATTAATTTGTTATGGACATAATTTTGGTAGAATCCACTAGTGCTTCTTTTTTCTTCTCTTCCATTTTCATATTGCATTGCTTAAGTTGACATTCCTGAAATTGCTTTCACTTTTTTGTTCATGACAGGCAGAGTTCTGTCAAGTTTGATGTTTTAATGGCAGCTGTTGGTGTTAAATTTCCACGTTCTGAATTCTAACAACCAAGACAGATTACTTGGAATCATCAGGGATTTGTGGCTTCTATGAAGAGGAAAATTTTTGAAGTCTTTGGATTGAAATTCTCTCTTGCATCATATTTATTTCCTTCAACTTTCTTCATGATGGATCCTCTTGTTGGATTCTGATATAGGATCAATAACATCTATTGATAGTGTTGACCAGTATGATTTGACAGAATTGGCCAGCTGCATAGTATTTTTGTGACAATTGGAATCCCAAAGCAAAGATGTTTCTAAGGCTGTGAATCAGTTTGACCAATGGTGAATAGTGATTAGTACTTTGTATTGCTAAACATTACTTTTTTGGTATTTTGGGCCATTATTGATGATTTTGTACAGCCCAACAGGGCGATTGATAGAAAACATGCAGTTTGCTATTGGCTATTGTGGCTTGGTGAGCAATAGCTCCATAGCAAGTCCTATTGTCCCAATGATTTTAGACCCATTTCAATAGTCCAGAAGTATTCCTGCCCAAATTTTACACCATCTCATTTTACCTCTACACAACTAATCCTGCACAAGCACCTTGCCATCCAAACTCACCTCTCCAAACCTAACAAGACGTCAATGCCTTTGATGGTGACACAGACTATGGCTTTTCCCACAATGATACAGCTGACAATGGCTCATCTGAAATTTGTATCTCCAATGATGGTGTCTCTGATGACTGCACCTCCAATGATTGTGCATCTGATGATGATACCTTCAACAATTGAGCCTTCCAAGACTGTACTTCCTTTAATGATGCCTCCAACAATGGAGCCTTCGAGACAGCACTGCCTTCAATAGTGTCTGTACCATTGGTGCCTTGAATGATTTTTCCTATAAAAACAGTGCTGTATTTTAGAGTGCTGAAGATGGCACTGCCCCTAACAACTAGACCGCAATGGATTCTCCCATCATGGAACCCGCAACAATGATGCCATGATTAATTCTCTTCCAGCTGCAGCACTACCTTCAATGGGGCCTCCAATGTCTGACATACAATGATGACACCTCAGAAGACAGCACTGCATTTGACTCTAATAATACAGCCTATGATGGTACCACAAAAAGTTGAGAATGGAATAAGTGTTCATACCAGATGTTGGGATTACTGGCTTTTGGGTTTGGTGGCAATTAAGTTTGTTGGCTTTTGGTTAGGTTGCCTCAGTGTGGTTGCATGCGAACATCTGTAACAACATCATTCATTGTGAAGACTTTAGTACAACCCATCAGCTACCAAACTCAGTAGCTGACAAATCAAACAGCCACCAAACCCAATGTTGCTTGAATGTGATTGAGTCAATTAGTTAATGAATTAATTTAACTAATCAATTAATTAACTTAAAACTGAACTAATTGAATTGAAATAAACAAATCAATCAATTAGTAGATATAATTAATTCAACTATGATTGATAAAGTAATGAATGATATGTTATTACAAGCTGACCAAATTTCACTGCTGGTGCATACTTCAGCATCAATATTGGTGATAAAGTAATGTACTAACAGTACATAATAATGCACTACTATTGGACTATTCACTATCAAGGATTTTTGAGATTCCTCCACTAAATCATGGTTTTCAATCAATAGTGAAATCATAAAAACACTGAAAAAAACAACAGAAATAAGATTTGCTATGCACTATTGGTTAAACTAATTCACAGCCTAACAAGATTAAACATGAGAAGCTAGTGTCACAAGGATAAAATCCATGTCTTTGTGATCTGTGTGTTCTGTGGATGATTGAACCATGACAAGAATGATGGGTATATGATGTCCTTGATTGTAGAAAACATATCCATACTTCTAAAAGACTGTATTGGAGAAAACATGATATGGCTATGAAAATCTCCATAAAAAAGAAGGTTATGAGGGAACTCACAAAGGAAGAGATTGAGGTGGGTCACAAGATCAGCTACTGACTTGAACACAACAGCTGTGGCAGTGGCGATGCATTGGCCCACAGACATAAAACACTCAGATTGAAAGCACAGGAATAAGATGAACAAAAGACATCAACACCATTTCAAGTGTGAAGGGATATCAAAACTTGTCAGGAGGCTCAGTCTGTTTGGACCAAGGCATACCTTTGAGCAGTTGCCTGACAAAGTAGTGCACCAAAATAAGAAGTAATGCATTCAAACAAATAATTTAATTTAAAGCTGCAATGAAAAGAGAATCATTATTATTCATGTCTAAGGTAAAATACTGTATCAATCAATTAAGCCATGTAGAGCACCATGTGGACAGGGCCAGAATGGAAGAAAAAGTAATTTCAAGAAACATGTGAACTCTGGTAGAATGTATGCCTCAGCAGGAAAGCCATACATGGGAAAGATGAAATTTTGCAAGGATAAAAAGAAAAAGGAAGAAAGAAGGCAGAAAGAATAAAGAAATTGAGCTCCATGTATCCTGACTTTGCAGAGACTAATTCCCCAAAGCAGGTGGTATTTTGATTTGCTGGAGGTTCTGGAGGGTACTGGAAATAGAAATTACAATGAAGAAATAATGAGATAGAAGTCATTTTTGATATGTCTTACTCTCCAGTAGCTTTCTCTCTATATGCTAAGATTTGGTGATTATGGATTGATCTTGACAATAGAACACTGTGGTTTGGAACTGTTCCACTTGATATGTATTTATTTTTTCTATAAAAGAAAAAATCCAACACTAGAGTTTTGGCATGTTACCTATTTGGAATAAGATGTATGCATTCCAATGTTTGTGAATAATCCAAAGCAAGTAAGCAGTGGAAAGTTCAATTGAAAAGAACAAGTCACCCAAGGAAAACTCCAATGGTATCATACAGTCTCTTTTGATATGTAAATACATGATTGTATTTTTTGCATCAATAGGGTGCAAAACATATTTGTCCAATCAATTTAGTTTTGACCAATAGCAATTGTAATAGATCCAAACAAACTTACAAGTAAAGAGTACCAATAGATGATTAAATCACCTGAAAATGATTCCATGTCAACTTATTATCCTTGGTCTTTCTTTTAGACATGTGACCTTACATCACAGTAACAGTAATCATCTCTGGAAACATCTACTCTCAATATCAATGTCAATATGATTCACTAAAGGGATAATCTTCTTGTTTTTCTAGAATTTGATGCCACATAATCAGTGCTTGATGGCCAAAAGTGCCCAACTAAGCTTTCTTATGGCCAATGGAGCTTCTCATCCTCATACCATGCAACTCTTGGATTCCAAGCAAGTGATGAAAGTGATAAGAACTGAGGTTTCTAAAGGCAATCTGTTGTAATAACCAGAAAATGTGAGGATAGGTCATTGGATAATTTCTAGTAACAAAATGTTATAAGAAATGACTCTTACACTGAAACTCTTCAGTTTCAATAATCAATTGATACTACTTTGACAGTGGCATTTTAGTGGCAATATGACAGCGGCAGTGTTGGACCACAGTGGTCTTCTTGGATTTCCTCTTGTTCCTCATCAACAACACTATTGATATGGTGATGGAGTTTCTGGTGGGTAAGGGAAATGAATATTATGAGAAAAAATTACATGAGAGTAATTCTTCATTTTGCCTGATTTCCACTTGCTTTTCCTTAATTTGGCAAGAGTTTCAAGGATCACAGTTGCATCTTTGACAGTAGAATTCTGTTGCTTGGAATTTGTTCCAATTGCGATATGCATGCATTAGACTGGTAAATAAAAGATCCAATACTTTGATTTTGGGGCACGACATTCTGGATTCATTTGTATGCAACAGAAAGATGAAAGAAGATAGCAGTAAGTGTTAAGAGATTAGAAAGATCTCATAAGAAGTGGTGAAAACTCAGAGGTATCATTAGTAATTTTTTTTACTCATTGAACTCTGGCATGCATTTATGAAAGGATCAGTTTGGGTCCTCCTGCAGAAAATGTGGTAGCATGTGTTATTGCTTATCATCATCTCAGTGCACACCTCACCACAGATAATGATCCAATGCCCATCAGCTAAATCATCAACACCATTAAGGCCAAAGGACTCTGTATTTAGTCATTTCATCATCCACAAAAACCATGGCCAACACATCCCAATGAAATAGATAAAGCATGATTGTAAACAAAGATGTAGGTACAGTTTTCATTGGATGATTTGATTTACATTTTTACCACAGAAGTTTGTAAAATTAAAAAATTGAATTGGTGCAGTACTGAGAGCTGTCATAATGTCTTATCTATTTAGGGTTGTGAGCTAGAGTAGCAAATGTTACATAAAGTGAAGTGGGCCAAACAAATATGCCAAATCCTTGCGGTGGCACTGGCCATGGTTGGGGTGGCCATTGTATGGTTATGGAAGGCAATGTAAGCCACAAATAAGTTGCTTGCTTTTGAAGCAGGTAACCTAGCAGCTTAGTACCTATATTGATCATAATAGATACAACTAAATATATCACCAGTTAGTACTACTTTGACGGTATCGGTTTGGTGGCAAGTTGATGACAGTGGAGCATTGAACAAAAGTGGTCTTCTTGTGTGTTCCCAGATCCTCATCAACAGCATTGTGAAATGTGATGGAGGTTCTGGTAGACAGGGGAGATGAAAAGTATGAGGAAGACATGACAAAAGAGTGATTCTTCATTTTGCTTGCTTCCGCCAGCTTTTCTTTAATTTGGAAATGTTCAGTTATTATAGATGAATCATTGACAGCAGAATTCTTTGGCTCCAAATATATTCCAATTGTGATATGCAAGCATTCCTCTGTTAAATGAAAAAATTGGTGCCCTAGGTTTGGTGTGCCACAGTTTTGGATTCAATTGTATGCCTTCCTGTGTATGTACACAGAGCAAAGCACGTAAATAATAAGCAAATCAGAAAGATCCAGTAAGAAGTAAGGTAAAGTCAGAGGTATTATTTAGGTACCATTTTTACCTACTCCTTGGCACATTCATATTCATTGAACAGAGTAATGGTACGGGCTTTCCAGTTGAAAATCTTATAAGCTATCCAATCAGATTTTGCATGTTATATATCAACATTTGAAATGAGACTGGGCCTTTTGAAATGCATATTATGACTACCTGTCACCCATCAAAAACAGACAAAATATTTCTGCAAATCTACCAATACATCAAACTACAGTTGTGGATATGAATCAACTGCTTGTAAGCTGGTATGTTCAAATATAACTTTTATTGTTAGATGTTTTAGTTGCTTCATGGTTGTGCAACCTTAAATGCCCAAGTTACTCAAGAGATGGTTATTTTGGAGTGTTTTTTTACTCATGAATCTTTTGTAGATATGCATATAATTTTTGCAATCTGTGATACAGCTGTGCCATGTTGGGGTGGGAATGTTGGAGGGGGGACTGTGTGTGAAAAGATGATTGATTGCCATGATCTTGTTACAGACTGCATGAACTAGGACTATGCAAAAATGGGAATTTTGGACATGGTCAGTTCTAGGGTTTTGTCCAATTATCACATGATCATGAAAATTAAGTTTTTTGATTTTATCATTGTTTGAATCATATTTGCTTTTATGATATCTTTTTTCTAGATTAAAGGTAATAGGTAATTTTGATATTTTTGTCAGCAAGAAGCTTGTGACAACAAGAAGACAGTAATTAGATGCCCCAAGAGCTTCATTTAAAGTGGATGAATGTTAAAAAAATGCTTGTACATTCTGAACAATTATTCTACATTTGTCATCATCAACTGGAAGACCAAATACCTAGATAGCATACCACAATCTAGACAAGCTGTTATCAAATCAACTCATACATACTCATCTCATTACTGTTTTGGTGCAAGAGGCAACCAATTTGGAAGGATTGGTATGTCAAAAAGAGAAGTTTGTTACTGTTTCAGTCATTGATATTATTTAATTTACCTCCTTTCCTATATTCCAGAACTTGATAAGGAAGCAGAAGAAGCAAAAAATTGTTCCCAAGGTAAAAACTTTTGATAATTTGTTGATGC
>JALLPD010001426.1:0-12110 GCA_036940065.1 Cyclotella cf. meneghiniana | reverse complement strand
GTTTTGTCACCAAATCATTTTTGTAGTCAATTAACCTCATAAAACCGATTTGGCACCAACCCACACAGCCCCGCAGCACCATTCCACTTTGTTAATTTTTTTACTAGTTGTTATCTGTAGTGCTGCTGTTTTGGTTTTTATCCACCAGAACCTACACCAACATTCGGCTCAAGTCATGATCTCAGCATGGTTGAGAATTTGGTTTTTGATGAAACTGATGGTACCAAAGAAATCATGTACCTTTTTCACATTGTGGGTATGTGCAACCTTCAGGATTGTCTCAACTCACTTTTGGGTAGGCCAGAATCCCGTGTGTTTGATGATGAATCCAAGGAATTTAACTTGCTTGGCAAGGAGATCATTTTTTCCAACTGACCTGCATCCTGATTTCCTCACATTGTTGAAGATCTCATCAATGATATTTAAAGTTGAAGTCTGTTCCCTTGCCATGGAAGATGCTGTCAATGTGCAAGTGAGGCTTGTTGACTGTCATTGGTTGGAATACACTGAACATTCTTGACTGGAAGATGTTGGTGGCCAGATAAAGGCTCATTGAGAGTGCAAAATATTTGACAAAACATAAGTTTGTGACAATCATGAGGATTTTTTGTATCTCTGTATCTCTTCAGTGAGTTGGATCGAGAAGTATTCTATGTTCAAATCAATGACTGACAAAGGCCAAGAAACTGCCATATTTAGTAACTCAGATATTAAAATTAATATATCAGCAAAAAGGTGAAAGATCCAGGAATCTTTGTACAGACAAAGATCCAAAAAAGATCCAGACAAAGATACATATCTTTGGATCTTTGTTACAAAGGAACACCCCCATAGGGAACACCCTCAAGAGATTGGTGTAAACAAACCAACTATGTGTTGAACCCACATGATTTTGTTTTCTGAATGAAAGGAATAATTGTCCTTCCCTCCTCTTTTGCTATTGTAAAAAGTAAACAATAAGCTTACAATAACATCAACACCAACTAACCATTTTCCTACAAATATCTACTTAATATTTTTCCCAAGAAATGGCTTAGGTCAATGACTGACACAAAGGTGAATCCTTGGATAAGAGATTTCATTGATGTTTGGAAGTGGGTATTCTTTTAACTTCAGGACATTTTTGAGTTGGTAGAAATTGAGTACAAGTTGAATTGATCAATTCTTCTTTGGCAATTAGAAGCATGACAAAGAACATTTGTATTCTTCAATTTCATCAGCAGAATGTTCATGAAGAATACTGATATCACATTGGCAAAAAATTTCATTGGTGACATTGCAGTTCTTGAGCAGGACTTGATGCTGTTCTTCCAAGATTGGCTTCTCTCCATCCATGATTTTGATCAAATGAGGGGGCCTTTTCATTTGCTTCACTTTCCTTGAAAAAGGGCTTCATACAGTTCAAACACAGAAAGATTTTTTGTGTGCTGCTCAAGGATGAGATTGCTGCAGTCTTTGCAGTGGCACAAAGGTTGGCTTCCATGTAGCTGACAGGATTAAGCCCTTTGGTTGGGTTGATCTCATTGCAAATGTCAATAGGGTTGAGTTTTGATGGTTGCTTGCTCATTCTTTATATTGATCCTGAATTCATTGCACAGTCCAGTATCCGCATGAGATCATAGTGGTCTGCTGATCCTCCATGGCACTGTGTTGTCTTGCATGCTTGTCTTGAGATCAAGATTTCACACCAATTCTTTCCTGATAATTTCACTAGAGTTTACTTCACTGCTACATTTCAGGAATGATCAAAGGGTGAACATGTGATTCATGAAAGACAAAGCAACAATTCATCAGAATGCTTGATGACTTTGTCTATCATGAATGTACCTGTTGGGGTGATGGATGTCTTGGGACTGCTAATTGAGGCTGGCAGATCCAACATCTTGGCAAGTTCTCTGAAAATGAGTTCTATTTTGGTGCAGCAGTGGGCAAGTAGTGCCTTGCGTGTAACTCTCTGTTGATTCTTGTTGAATGGAATGAAAATCGGATGAGATGAAGAGTCCCCTTTCTGGAAGAGGTGGTAATGACTTCCATCAGCTCCCCTTACAAAGCACTGCTGCTCAATTTTTGTTAATATGATGAGTCTTCTTTGAAAAGGTTGATGAAATAAATCACTTGAATTAATGCATCATCCTTTTCTTTTAGTTTACAACAAGACTCACTGCACCAAACAGCAGCATAAATCCATATTGCCTTTGACATGGCATGGCAGTGGTAATGAGCAAACAGAGTTCAACAACAGTGCAGCATCAAGACATGGGTTGCACTCCAACACTTTGAGAATTTTTAGCAAATGGTAGTAACATAAAATGTAAATTTGTTATTTTGGGGATCGTAGCTGTGAAGCGTAGAGTAAGTGAGGTGTTAGTTTGGGGGGGGTAGTATTAATGGTGGTAGTGGGCAAATAACATACAGTGAAAATTGTAGGCATGGCCTATGGTGTAACACCCAATGAGAAAAGCCTGTTATGGGGTACTCTGATGGTTGTCTTTTGTTTGGGGTGGGCTCTGTACTTTTAAGTGGATGGCACTAGGAAATGATGAAGTTATTTCCTTGCTATCCACAAACAAATAAGGGGGGTGAGGTGTCTTCTTTGTTGACAATGTATTACAAGACAGGCATCCCTCTTCCATAGATTGTGCATATGGGAAGTTGATTTCCAAGGTTAGAGGGGTTGACTGTATGCGATTTAAGGTGGTCAATGTTGGAAGCATGAGCATAGATTTTTTATGTCATGTAGTGGGGTTTGGTTGGCAGGTTAGGCAATGGTGGAGTTCCAGAGGTGTTGGATGATGTGTTGAGTGGGGTCTTGTGGGTGGTAGTGCAAGTAGAGGAATACTGTTGTAGGGGATGGATGGGGTTGTGAAATGCAAGGTGAATGTTGTTGAGTGAGGAAAGTGATGCCTTTGCAGTGGGTCTGGTGGAAAAGGGGTGTGAGAAGTGTTGGGGGTGTCCACTTTGAGTGAGCTGGGTGGAGAACTTGTTGACTGTCATGCCAGTTGGAGCCAAGGCACCGTAGATGGAGGATAAGTCTGAAGATTAGGCCATTATTGATGATACATGGGTGGGCTGAGTTAGGTAGGATGTAGAGATAGAGATTTTGCTTCTTTTTGTAGATGGTTGTAGTGCCTCTTTTGTCAGAGATAGGAGAGTGGGATCCATGAAATTACATGTTAGTGATAGTGAGGTGAATTCCCATTCAAGTCCGTGGCAGTTTTGCATGCATTGTGTGATATTTGCCATAACGCTTGTTTTGTGCAAGGTGCAAGGCAGGGGCGGGGGAGCTAGATGCCAAGTACATCGTCAATGAAGCACACATATTATATCACACATCAGGACCACAAAGAGAGAAATTGTTGTTTGTGAAAGGAATAGAATATGTTTTCCCAGGGTGGGGCTGGCAACATGTCCAATCTTGTATGTGTCACCAAATAGTATGAAGTTGTTTTGGAAGTTGATTTGGATGGCTTTGATGAGTGCATTAGATTATATTTGTGGAAGGGTATTGGTTTGTAGAAATTGAGGCAAGGGCAGGTTCAGTTGGGATGCAAGCTTACATGGACTTGGCATCACTTGTGAATAGGAGGACACCTGTGGGAAGGTGGATAAGGTGAATGTCATTTTTGAGAGCAATAGAGTCCTTGAGGTAGGATGGTTATGCTAAGGCAATTAGTTGGAGCATTTGGTCAACCCATTTTCCTAGGCCATGTGGTAGGCTGCTGATGTTTGATCAAACATGTCTGGTGGTGGGCCATTTATCCCTTTGTAGATTTTATATTAAACTTATAATTTTCCAAATGGGTTTTGCCTGTTGCTTTGAAGGTGGTGGTGTATGTATTTTGCATCCATTTAATCAATGTGGTGTTGGTGGTTTGTGAGCCATGTAGAGATTGCAGCATGCAATTTGGTGGAGTGGTCAAAGGCTTATTCTTTTGTCAGGCATTTGTATGTGGTGGTGTCTTGTAGGTGGGTAAGACAATCTGTGATGTATTGATTGCAGGTTACTGCACATGGTCCTAGGAATTTGTTGGAGCTGGAGAATAAAAGGTTTGGGTTGGTAATGATGGATTGGAAGATTTGTGCTCTGAAGGGGAGGAGATTTGAGGTGGAGTTTTTGTGTTGAAATAATGTAGTTAATTTTGCAGAGAAGGTATCTATCCAGTTGTCGATTTGTGGAGGGATGTGGGTTTCAGATTGTCTTAATGTAAAGTTTGGAGGGTCCTTGGGTCAATGCATCATTGGGTTCGCCAGCAAAGAAACTTTTGATGTGGATGTCATGCTGTAGTCATGAGAGAGTATCAGTGATGTTTAGTGTTGTAAATATTGGAGTTTGGATGAATTTGAGTCTGAGGCCAAGGACTAGGTGAGTTTGATGAGGTCCAATTTTCTGACTGGTTAGGCCATGGCACTTCAGGTTGGGTATATGCAGGAGGGGGGTTTGGAGGGTTAGTAGAGGTACAGATGGAGATGGCATTTTGGAAAGGGAATGGCTGGAGTTTGGGCAGAATCCATATTGTTTGTAGATTAATCTCTGTGATTGGTTCTCCATTTGTTTCTGTGATAATTGTAGTATTTGTAGGTCTTGTTTGGCTTGCAGTTGGATTTGTAGTCATCATAGTTGGAGTAGTCACTGTTGGTGTCATTGTTTTCATCACCAAATTTTGGTGTGGTTGGGGTCTCCAAGGCTTTCGGAGGGTTGGTGAGCTTGTGGATTGGGAGAGTGTGTTGGTGAGGCTACCAATTGAATAGCATATTTCTTGAAAGTTGCCCCTGCTCCAGTGGCCCTGTCCTTTTTTAATGCTGACATAGGTTTTGTGGGGGAGGAGGTGGTAGGTTGGATTGATAGGCTGATGAGAAACAGGGGGAGGGATGAAGTGCTGTGATAACTTTTCAAGATGGATAAATTTAGTCTTTTCATCATGGAGTTGGTTTTCTACATTCTGCAGGCATTTATGAGCGCTTGTTTGGTGGACTTCACAAAACAAAAAGGATAAGTCCTTAATTCAAGTGCTTTATTCATTAATCTTGTCCAAGAAGACTCACAATATTAACAAAACTTGCATGCTTGTCTTGAGATCAAGATTTTGTACCTTTCTGATAATTTCCCAAGAATTCACTTCACTGCTACATTCTTCAGGAATGATCAAAGGGTGAACATGCAATTCATTGAAAGACACAGTAACATTGCACAAGAATGCCTGATGACTTTGTTCGTCATTAATGTACCTGCCGGGGTGATGGATGTCCTGGGACTGCTAATTGAGGCCGGAAGATTCAACACTTTCACAAGTTCCCTGGAAATTAGTCCTGTGTTGGTGTAGCAGTGGTCAAGCAGTGCCTTGCATGCAACTCTTTGTTGATTCTTGTTGAATGGAATGTACATTGGATGAGATGAAGACTCTTCTTTTTGGGAGAGTTTGCAATGACTTCCATCAGCTCAACTTGCACAGCACTGCTGCATAGTGCTGATTCATCATTGGATTTGCTGTTTGAGTCTTGAAACTTGACTATCTGAGTTAAAATTGAAAGCAATCAACTCTTCCATGCTTTTCACTTCACCCTTGTTGCTCCTATTTCAAGTTCTGGAAGTATTAGAATTATTGAGGAATTATTTGCACCAGAACTTACCTTCTTGTTTTGCAAGTTCACCTTCCACTTGTGGGCTTTGCTGTGTATTCTACACTATGTGAAATCTCTTATCTCTGCCTATCATTTTTCTCTCTCCTCTCTTTTCTTGTTTTTTCTATTTACCACACCCATGGCATTTTCATTTTGTCTTCTGTCACATTTTTGCTTCCTTGTTCTTTTCCATGATTCACAATAAAATCTAATTTATAATCAAAATGTTTTCAAAATCTTAGTTGCATTAGAAAATGTACCAGTATTTTTCCTCTTCCTCTTCTTTTTCTTCTCCTTCTTTTCCTCTCTTTCTCATTCTCCAGTGAGATTCTTTTCACTTTTGCAGAATACAAGTAAATGATTACCTAGCATCTTATTAAGATATATTGCTTAAGAAATATAATGGTGAAAACAGGCGAGTAACAATTTATGACCTATGCATTTAAACAAATTAATTTCCAAGATATCAAATTTTCAATCGTGCATTCACATGCACTGCACGTGATAAGCACCATTGTGCATGCACTCCCTAAGGTAAATGCCCTATCTCTTCGTTGTTATGGGTACAGCAATGTGCCCCACTGTATGATTCAAACTCATAGAAATATTGTTTTCATCCAAATCTGTCTTCATCAAAAAGAGCACACTCAATTTAGTTTTACTGCTTCATCTTGTGTCAAATATTACCTCACAACGAACACTTTTGTGAGCATATCAATAATTAAAAATCATACCCTCGCATAGATGTGCCCAAATGCCATTATTGATGAGCCACGCCAACCCTAACCATGAATGGACCCCGCTTACCAGAACTCCATCCCAACACACCTCCAACAGTCCCCATGGTTGCCACTTTCAATAAGCCAACCTGTCATGGCAATCAATCTCCTCCACTGCCACTAATACAGAATCTTGGCACATCATTGACAAATACCATAGGTGTGGCATCAATCCATACATGCCAAGCACTGTGTTTCCAGCTGCCTGACACCTCACCGTATACTAACCAATTGATGGTCCAACAGATCTGGTCACCTGCTGCCAATGATTGCCAATCCCTTACACTTGTCAGTTGGGTGTCACTTCCGCTGCCATCTCCTGCAAAAAACACTACTTCCCTACGTATGGCTATAGGGATTCCTGTGACAAAATAGGCCCAAACCATCAATAACATCTCTGAACTGTAATGGAAAGATGGATACTACAGCCGAAACATCAGCCCCTTCTCCGATGTGGTTGTTGCCATGGAGGATGATGACATTGAAGCTAAGGATACTGAGCTTACCTTCCAGTATACTTGAAGTGGCTGTAGCTCATGCTGATATTCCAAAACAAGATGAGAATAGAGTGCCTACTTTATATCTTACCAATGAAGTGATCAATGCAATGAAAGTGGATGTTCTCAAGAAGGCAATCAAAAGTAAGGGATTACAGCCAAAGGGGAAGAAGACAGATTCGGTGCAGATGCTCCAGGATTGTGTGCTACAGAAAATCCCCATTTCTGAACTTCCCGTTGCCAATGTTGATGAGCTGTCTTGATTTCCTGTTAGTGCAAGATGAAAACTTCTCTCTTTCTTCAACTCCAGATTGCAAGAGGAATCATAGCAGGAAGGGGGGAGGAGATATTGCTTCTGCTTTTTCAAGGAGGACAAAGAGCTCCACAATAAAGTCTACTTCAAAGAAGCAGTGACTGGATCTCCTGAATTAAAAGCAGATTATGCAATGGTTGGTAAGGTTTGCAACAAGAAGAGTGAGTATAATGCAAAAAGGTTTGATTTGAGGGTTCGCCATCTCCCAGAGCCCAGTATGAGAGAGAGATCTGGAGGCCAGTGCTGTTCTCTGTGCAGGTGGGCAACTGGGAGAAAGTATTCTTCTCAGTTGCTGAAGTGTCATGACTGCAGTGTGCTTTTATGCTCTTGGTATTACTGCCTGTTCCACACAGTTGCTTACTTGGATGATACCCACAAGAAGAAGCTTCAGGAGGAGATATTTCAAAGGAATGTGATGAATAGTAAAGTCAAGAGGAGGGATAGGCTGTGCAAGAGGAAGAAATAAAGCTATGAGTTGCTTAAAGTAGTAATTTTCTGTGTAGTATTGACGTTATGGTGCAAATCACGAAAAATTAGGCCCAATGAGCAATGACATAGCCATAGGATGCAAACAATGGCTCCCCAAACCACTCCAATTATATTGATGACTAATGACAGTTCTTTTACCAACTGTAACTTATTTGGTATTGGAGTGGGTCTCGAGTGGTTATTCAATGGTGTACCCATATAATCGTAATTTGCTAAAGAGTTTACCCATTTAAAAACAACAAAGAGATATTATTTGCCTTCCTTTTGCTATTTTTTCCTTGAAATGTCAATATAATAAGTATTCTCCATGTCAAAGGATTGGTAATAGTTCAAGTTGAAAGCAACGTAACATAAAGTTTTTAATTTTATCTTCATTCTTCCTCTGTTTTAATGAATGCAGCTTTGGTGATCAAGCATCAATGGCTGCAAGTAATTTACACATCATATTACAACTACCCTATTGCTTATTGTCACTACATGTACCACTAGCCATTGTATTTGAGTCATTCCTAAAAGGAATAGCTAAAATGCATTGAGCCCAAGTGAATATATTAATGCAGTGATGCTATGACTTGGGACTAATTCCTTGGAAGCACCAAAATTTAAGACATGTTTACGATACTGACAGCAAATCAAAACTTCCTTATAACTTACTTTGCTGCACTAAAGTTGAAATTCTCTTCTATTGTAAGTTACAGTGTATGAGCAACACAGTAGTGTCGGTGACCCTTTACAAAATCTCACCTCTTTTACAAACAATTTTTGTTTTTGAGCCCTTAAACCCCTCTTTTTCACCTAAATGCACTGTGAATAGATTTGCTTTTGCAAGACCAATCTGTCTGTTTGCTGGACTCTGCGTAATTCCTCTCAGTTCAAAAGTTATGGCTGATTGTCACTTGACTCACCACAGATCACCTCACATCACCTCACATTGCTTGATGCATATTTGGTAGGCTTACTTATTGTATGTGGTAAGTTCTGTTTTATTTGTCTACACAGCCAAAATAATGAAGTTTCCATCCCTCTCATGACAGGAATGGGTTGTTCCAATTGTTGGTATTGTTGCAACTTACAATCAACAAACATGTGGTAAGCACAGTTTGGTTGCAGAAAATTGCTGCTGTTGGCATGAACCGTGTGTGGCTTCAGTGGATTGTTGCATCTGCCAAGAAATAGTGCTGGACAAACTCACGGCTTTTTTGTTCTCTGTGATGGGAGAGCACATTTAAAGTTTTTTACATTAAATAAACAAACTGATTAACAGGAAATAGTTAAAATGTAATTATATTAATTAATTCTTAGAATTGGTAGATTGTCGCATCTGCTGGAAACAGCACCAGGCAAACCCGGGGCTTTCCCTACATAGAGTTTGACAGCATTGTGTTCTACAGTCTTGGAGACACTAGTGGGTTCAGCGGCATTGAGACAGTGTATCCGACACTGCTTGAACCCAACAGTTGCCAAACCCGGTGCCACCAAACTCAATGCCTCAAAACCCGCTGCTGCCAAACCCACCACCCACCAAACCTGAAACCAGCAAACCAGCTGCCAAAAAACCATGGAAGTAGCCACCACTGAACCCAAAACCATTAACCAGCACAGCCAAACTCAAAAGCCACCAAACTGGAAGCCACAGAACTGAGAGCCACCGAACCAGAAACCACCAAATCAAAAGCCACCAAACCAGAAGCCACCAAACAAGAAGCCGCCAAACAAGAAGCCGCCAAACACAAGCCACCGAGCAAGAAGCCGCCGAGCAAGAAGCCGACGAGTAAGAAGCCGCCGAACAAGAAGCCGCCGAACAAGAAGCCCGCCGAACAAGAAGCCCGCCGAACAAGAAGTGGCCGAACAAGAAGCCGCCGAACAAGAAGCCACCGAACAAGAAGCAGCGGAACAAGAAGCCACCGAACAAGAAGCCGCCGAACAAGAAGCCGCGGAACAAGAAGCCACCGAAAAAGAAGCCGCCGAACAAAAAGCTGCGAAAGGTTTGCCACTGTTGGCTTGGTATAAAGGTGGGTGGTGACTGTGCGGGGGGGAAGGAGCCTTCTGCTGCCAAAATCGTGTACAAGAGGGGGCATAACAAAAATGATAGAAGTATTGTACTAGCTATGAATTTTTTTAATGTTTTCATTTTACACCCTTTAAATTACCAAGAACATGTTGTGTTGTGTAGGCCACACTTTGCAGAACCTCAGAACATTAGGTGTGGCCTATGCACCAAGTAGAGAGGCATATAATGTCAGACATCTAGAAGTATCTGCTTGGATTCACTTCTTGATGGCTCAAACTGGAGCACAGAATCATGCAACCACCTAAAATTTGAACACTTGAGAGGATGAATAGCCCAATTCTCCCAAAATACCTGTGACATCCTTTTCATTTCTTGGCCCACACAAAAGTTGATACATAACTGGTGGTCCACACACAAATATGATCACATCAGATCCAAGGCTGGCAGGAGGAAAATATTTTTCTATCTTTGCTTTGTCAATGAATCCACGTTCTCCGTTGTACTCTGAGTCGGCAGCTTCGTGAGAAAGCACATCAATGTGTTTGAATTTCTTACTGAACATGCTGGCCCATCTTCGGAGCATGTCTCCACCAAGGATATCACTCTTGTTGCGTGATCCATAAAGAAGGGTGACTTCCTCAGTGGCGCTCTTTTGGTCACTGGGTCCGTCACCTAAGATTGCATGCAGGGCTTGGATCATTGGTGTTATACCAGTTCCTGGTGCAAGTATTGATCCAGGGATCAACTATAATGAGACCGCACATAAAAAATGACGAGGAAAATGCTGTGTGCACTCTTAAACACTCATACCTCCTGTAATTGCAGGCAAAAACATTAAAGATTCAGTGGGCAAGATGTCAGCATGATGAGAAACCACAGTGATTCGAAGACAAACCAAGAATGATGAGACAATATGTGAACGCACCAGCAATCATCCCGATTTTCTTTTGAGTGAAAGGGGCAGGAATTTTGATATTGAAATCGATGTGCTTAAACTGGATTTCACCGCCTATGAGGAGATCTTCGCACAGATACTTAGACAAATAACCATTCTCGCCGTAATCCTAATCAAAAATCGACGGAATGTGACTCGGGTGATTCAAGGCACAGTTAATAATTCTCTTGATGCTAAAACCTTACCTTGACGAGTAAATCAAAGCAACCTACTTGATCGTTTGTACTAATGGGCTGCAATGTTAGGGAATTTCGAAGGCGAAACATTTGAATCATGCAAATAACTCTTTTTCAGTCATGATGAAAATACGCGACGTGAAATTACAAGGCGAGGAAAATCAGACACAAGTCGCACCGTGTACGGCCTCGTTACCTCGACCAATTCACATTTCTCGCGATCCATCAACTTCGCACTTGCTAAAATACACGCGCAAGTCGTCAACCCCATCGGCTTGGTTACATCAGGCAAACCAAATCGAAGAATGTAAGAGGTACCTCCCTCACCGCAGGGGATCCGATCCAGCAACGTCACAGATTGAAAGGTGGTGTTGAACTGGCACTGGCCGGCTGGGACGAGATTGCAGACAGCGGGTCGATCGGAGAGGTCCATTGGGTAGGCCGTCATCTTCGTGGACAGCTTTTCTTTCTTTGTGATCAACGTTTTGGCGGCAGTTCGTCGAAACTGATCAAGTGACTTCGCTGCGCTGGTGAGGCGACTTAGCATAACTACTATGAGGAGATATTTTAAAACAGGGTAAGTTGGCGGATTGAAACAACATAGGCGGTTTAGGACCATAACTTCGATTTTTACGATTTCTTAATGATAACTTGAGATAGCTTGAGATGACTCAGGACAGAACAAGATATGACTTTAGTTGAACAAAGATACATATCGTAAACGAAATATAGTGTAATAATAATATATATTATGTAGAATCTTCGCTCTCCCGTCCAAAGCTAGCGTAGTTATCACGGTGAAAAATTAATGGTATCTTGACAGCTTACCCTATTTACCACATTGTTGTAGGGTATAGTACGTGTTCCCGCCAGTTNTATTTAGGATTTTTGGGCGATTGGGCGTCTAGCCGAATTACGGTAGTCACCCAGTACGTGTTCCCGCCAGTTGGGTGAATATTCGCCATTCCCCACTCACCGCCCACTTTTAATCCGCGCCATAGATATCAACCAAATCCTTCACCTCCATCTCATATATGACAGAAACTTCTGCAATGACATGTGCATTGCTGAGAGATGGCAGTGCACTGTTATTGAGGATGCGAACAGGGAAATGAGAAGGAGTTTACCATATCCTTTACATGGATATGGACCTTGACTTGCGTTCAGCTTTCAAACAAAACTGCAGATAACTGCTGTCTGCTTAACTTTGCATCATCAAGTGTGTTTATAGTAAATCGTGCTTAACTATCTAGACCAAATAAGGATGGGAG
>JALLPD010001425.1:0-10312 GCA_036940065.1 Cyclotella cf. meneghiniana | reverse complement strand
TAGCCTAAATGATTGTGTTTATGATTAAACACGATCATTTAGGCTAACTTTAAATTTCAAACAATCATCTTGTTACGGCTTCAGATGATCGTGTTTAATTATATAAGCCTACTTTCCTTGGGACCATTTGGGCGAGTGGGACCATTTGGGACCAAGTTTAAGATCTACCCAGGGAGCAGTGAGGATCAAGGCATGAGGAAGGTTTTCCTCAGCTCTGCATGAACCTGCCTGAAAAATCACTGACGGTGTCTCTTACAACATGTGACATGCCAGAGTCTTGCCAACAAAGATCCACACATTTAAGACATTGAAATGAAAATGTATTCATGATTGGTCTATGTTCAGTGAGATGTTTTGCACACAAGATTTGTCAATGGGTACTCCTGTCAGAGTATCTAATTAAAGTTCATCTTTCTTATATACAGAGACCCATGATATCTTTAAAGTTCAAGCAAATTTCCAAAAAACTTTCATTTGACAGGGGCATTGGATACAAGAGTGACATGAGCAAAGGATACTCTTTGGGACTCTTGACCAAATTTTGGTGCATAATTAGGACACACAAACTGTCCTCTTCACATTTTGTGTTACAAAAAAAGCATCAACATCACTGAATTTGAGCTTCCGTGAAAATATTGCATAAAGCACACATACCTGTCAAGTATATCTGTCATAAACAAATATCCAACAATGTGTTCTTTCTCAGCAACCTTCTCTTGGAACAATGTTCCACTGGCAGTTGTTGCATTTTCAGAAGAGCCCAAGTCTTGCAACTGCCCAAGTTTGCAGCCCATCTCTGTGAGAGTGGTTATAATTGCTGCCAATCCCTATGAAAATTGAACATCATGTAAGTTACATGATAAACACATGAACTCTAGCAGCTTGTAATTCTTAGTTATAACTTGTTCAATAGCTCATAAGATAAATTCCAATATACAGGAAACCCATTCTTTTTTCTTATTTTCTAGTTATAAAAAATATTCTAACCGTTGGCGTAGTTTAGAGAGTCTCCACATTACTTTTTTCTAACCCCACATAAACAGAAAACAGCTCCGGTCCTTCAAATAAAGGGATTGCTAACTGGGTGCTTCCATAATTTGTCAATCTGTTCAAATAACCAAAGATTTGTTTCTTCCAAATCACCACTAAATCCCTTCTAAATATTCAAATGTGTGATTTTTCCTTCCAAACACAAAAATCAGCAAATAACCAAATATTCAAATATATGGCTTGGTTTTCATGGATTAGATGACCAACCTGCTTAATCGATCAGTAGAGGTCATATTATTTTTCTGGACCGGAGGGAGTGTCAGATGGGAAATATATAAACACACCATATTTTTGTAGTGTCAGACATGAAATGGATATGGTCGCACCATCTTTCTTGTAAACACTTTGCCAAAATATTCATTTATTTTCTGGAAAAGGCACTTTGGAAGCATTTGGAATAAACAAAATTCAGTATGAAATAAGAGAGGCCCTTCCAAATGGCCACCAAATTTATTCCAAATAAAAATTGTGAATCAGATATTTGAACAGTTGAACAGATAAACAAATTATGGCAGGCACCTAATCTCACTGTGTTGCTTGGGAATAACAATTCAGTAGTCGTGTGTACAATTAAGATTCACCTAGCTCATATGGTCTTTCAACATGGTTGCAATGAGCATAAATGTAGATGAGATAAAATAAATAATACAAAATAGAGCAATGAATATTTGCACCATGCTTCACTGTGGTCATGCTGGCATTAGTGAGGCCTATTTGCAGTAAGAGATTACTGGACAATCAAAAGGTGATGAGTTGACTTACAAACAAGACTGAATACTTACCCTACCAACAAACATTCTAACTAATGAATTGATATGTCATGGGCAACAGGATTGATTTCACCAAATTCCTTCACATGACAACAAGACTGATAGCCTTGATCAACACTGTGATGCTACCCATTACCTGTATGAGTTGAAGTGGTGTCCTTTTTGGTGCACCTGGAAAAATTCTACTTGATCAGTTCAACACTCTTAGGCCTTATTAGTTGGGAAGTGTATGTGGAACACAGTGTTTGATGACTCATAAACAATGCATAGGGTGTATGAACTCAGTCAGTAGCAGATAGTCAGGGCATAAAAATAGCCTCAAATAATAGGTCTCTTAGCTGTCAATTCAGGGGTATCATACTCATGGGCAACACAAGGATTATCAAACACCTTTTTTCCGGTTGCGCACTTGTACCATCACCCATGTAGATGACATCAAAGCCAAGCTTCTTCACTCGTGGTATGATATCAGTGCATCCCTGAGCCAAGAGGAACTTTTGAGTGTATTCAAACTTCATGTACTTGATCCTTTCTGCAACTGCTCCCATTCTATCAACTGCATCGCATTCAAAATCTTGACAGTCCATCTTCACAAATCTAGTACTGTCAATTTTGATGCATCCAATACGGAATCCAATCTTTCAATAAATGCAGTGAATTGCAAATGCTCATGAAATTGTTGGCTGCACCAATCTTTGATTTCCTTGCCAAGCTGCAAATTACCCATATTGTCATGCCCTGAGTATATAGTTGAATTGGATTGAATGTAACCTAATCCAACTGGGAATAACATAATACGATCATGGTATTCCTTGCCAAGATTGGACACCGTGTTTTTGATATTGTAGACATTCATGGGATGTGGTTCAAATGCAACAATGTTGGCCTTTATTGAAAGTAGAATCTCCATCAGACACATTCCAATATTAGCATCAATATCAATACACCATGAATCATTATCTGGCATTCCGTCCACAGTCCATAAGTCAGGTAAAATATACATTCTTGCCATCTTTCTTTTTTCTTTACAGCATCTGTGAGAACCTCGATAAATGAATGACCACATATCTGTGACTGTTGGCCAGATTTTGCTGCCACAAAAGGAATCATTTCGCACAAAAACTTTTCTTTTTCTTCGGGTCAAATGGGATTGACCAATCGACAAGCCTCCAGGTGTTGGGTAGGCTGTGTTTGATTTTTACAATGTAGTCCAGTGGGTGACTTTGTTGTAGTTTTAGGGGCATTGTATCCGAGAGAAGAAAACGATGCATAAAGCTCAGGATGTACATGACCATGCATAGGCAACAAATGCCAAATATATGCAGATGGAACCAAGGTTTCTTTTGTTTGACTGACCAACTGGGTGGTTTCCGTCAGGTTAGCATGCTGATGTGCAGATGTTATGCTTGATAACTTGGACAGTTGATCACTGGAGAAGGATACCGATTCTCTGGAAAATATGTCGGACAGCGGTTTCAATCTTACAAATCTGTCTGCATTGTGTGTTGCCCTGGACCCAAGACAACTCTGCTAGCTCCGGTTTCTTGCCAAGGATCGCACTCCCCCTTCTGGTGTTGCAGTAGAAACTGCGACGGGAGTCTTCCTGGTGCTTCAATGATCTAGTCCAAATATGCTATAGTCTTGGACCATGGGAGAGGGCTGGTGAATAGTTCATATGTTGGGTATATATTTCTAGGCGGAGTTGTGACAAATGATACTTCAATAATGATGAAGACAGCAAGCTGAGTAGCCTCAATAGGAAGCACAATAATGATGGTATGAAACAGATATTGGTATTGTACAGATTGGTATGGTACAATAAAAAAATGATCTCCAAATATGTCCGTTATTAAACCCCACTTTGCCCTGTAATTGCAACTCCTCATGATATACCCAGTGAATATGTGAAAAGGCAAATGGCTCAGAGACACTCTCAATAGCTCAAGTCCAGTTCCCTAGACTCCTGTGGCTTAAGAAGCTACTGTCTTTTTTGGTTGCCCAAAGGCTTTTTCGAAATTTGAGTTCATATAGTTCCCCAGGAGGCTAGTGTGTTTTTAGCAGTAGAAAAAAATATCAGCTATTTTGTTTACTTGCTCTCAACAAAAGGTCAGCAAGCGTCAGCAAGCATCAGCGATGGACCGGTACATGATAACAGTGAGAACGACAACATTGACTGGTCAATGATTTCCACCCATTGAAATCTGTGTGGAATCAAGGTCAATCATGTTTCAGCAGTGTTGGCAGTGACAGTGCTACATTCGCCCTGCCGTGAACTCGAATTTTTGTCTTTAGCGTAAAAAGCGGGTTTTAAGTGACACCACAATATAAGTTACAACAGCCTCTTCGGAGGAACATTTGCATTTTTCTAGTGTTTTAAGCCGTTCATTTCAACTAGAACTCATTGAATGGTTTCTCTTTGCCGCTGGCAACACACCTTTATGCATAGGTCCTCATAAATCGGACTGGTTGCGGAGTTATACCAAAAAGCCACAAACTCACTACACATCATCACACAACAAGCACTCTCTATTATGTGTACCATTCTGCACCAAACGCCCCATCGAAAATAAGAGTCTTGGCAGGAAAACACATCACCTTACAGTCAGGATAATTGGGTAAATGGCATGGATACCAATATTTTTGAACCATGATAACTATACTAGCTTTGATCATGGCATAGGTTATATCAAATGTATCTTTTGACATTTGTGGGTGCTTAAGACGCTTTTTACGGTATGGTAGTAGCGATACAATACCATAGCTGATTGATGCGTAGGTTTCGTTGAGATCATAAATACCATCCTATACTATGAATCTGAAAGCTGAAAAACAGGTAGATAATGTCAAAAAGTTTACGTAGGAATAGTACAAATTTTTTTCGAGAAACAGCAATTTGAGTTCCAGGATGTACCATGGGTTTTTTCAGATCAAAGGGCGGACCGAAGGGGTGTGTCACAAGCTCATAACCTTTACTCTTCCGACTCAATAGTTTTCTGTAATATCATTTAAAAGTAATGCAGAACCAAGAAAGGTAATATTCTGTCATGCAAAACATACCGTCACTTTTTTCTCATCATCCGGCTTCACCCAACGACCGCCTCTGGTGATTTGTGAAATGTTGGGCCTCACAATGAAGCGAAAGCCACGACCTGCCGTCGAAATCCAAACAAATTCAAGACGCGCACTCTTGGCGGCAGGAGGCGGCAGCGAAGCTGACAAATCACAGAAACCTGAATGACAACAGGTGTGAGAGATTCAACATAATCATAAGCATCCTCCTTCACTGAGAATTGCAGCATCCGATCGATGATGCATCATTTCGAATACCCACGACGATGCACCAAACGCCACACCTCACTCAAATCCTGCTCTCAACGCTTCGAATCGACAGCAAGATCGTTTGTCGCCGTGACAATTCTAATTAGCTGCCTCTGGATACCTTTAATTCGTGCTTTTCACTTCGTATGGCTTCCGACACGTGCCAATGATCGCATTGTTTCCGACAACGTCTTTGAATCGCATCGTGACCCTCGTGGAAGCCGAAGGAAAACCTTCGAAGCCCGGGAGGCGGTGCAATCCGAACACGATGCGGTAGAATATCCAACACAAAGATCGCAACTCGAGAAAATGACGGTGAGGCAATTGAAAGAGTTCATGCTAGATCGTGGCATTCCTTCTCGGCCTGGTAGTAAATTGAAGAAGGATGTGGTGGAATATATTTGGGATTATGTTAATAGTGAAATCATGGGTAGCTCCGATTTGGTGATGGATGATTCGGGGAACGATGTGAACGGTGCACGACAATCTCAACAGGTCGTAACTAAAAATGTGTCATCTTCGCGGTCGAACAACGCACACAAAAGAAAGAAACCGGGAAACATGCCGCCATTATCCCTCAACACTGTCCCCGAAGACGAAGCGGACGAAGAAGTATACACCAAAGAAACACCCTACGTCTTGACACCCAAAGATCGGATAGTGTTGGACGTATTGGAGCGATATCCCCCTCTACATGATGCCATTATTGCAGGGTGTGCCGCCTCCTCCGACGACAAATCTACCAGCGGCTCCGCCAATTCCAATCGTGGAATAGAATCGATCACCACCAGTAACATAGATCAATGCTCCTTGAGCACACTACTCTACAACCCTCCCTCCGGACTCGCCGAAAACGACATGCGACAAACCTACCATCCAATCTTACGAAACACCACCCAAAGTGACTTAGACATTGTTTTCATAGGCACCGCCTCCTGCACGCCAGGGATCACGCGGGGGGTATCCTGCACCGCCGTACGATTGAATTGGAGGAGCAGTCGAGTGTACAATACGGTCAATGGAGACGTTCGATCCCAGCGAGAGGAGGAAAAGGGCTCGATGGGAACGTGGTTGTTCGATTGCGGAGAGGCCACGCAGCTCTCCATTCAAAAGACGACGAGTATCAAACCCGGGAAAATATCCAAGATATTTATCACGCATTGTCACGGAGACCATAGTTTTGGCTTGCCGGGATTGCTTTGTTTGATGGGGACGGATAGAGATAGGGAGGCTCCGCCGATTGACATTTATGGACCGGAGGGGTTGAGGATGTGGCTTCGTGTGGCGATTCGGTATAGTGTTTCGAGGATTGTTCCTCCGTATCGGGTACATGAATTGATGGATGGTGAGTTTTGAAAGGCTTGAATTGACTTTATCTATACATCAGGTTCAGACAACAAATGTATTCTTCATTATTGGCTATTTCATTTGAAAGTGCCTATGGCGCCCGAATGGGAACAAGGTCACCGTCGGAACGGACGATTCTACTTCCAATGGAAAAAGGAAGGAGGCGGCTACCGATGGGGCACGAAAGGCCTCGCGGGCGAAGATCCAGTCTCTTGGATCAGTCGCGCACCAATGGTCAACTTAGATCCCTCTGCAGATTTCGGAGAAGTCAAGGGCGGTAGAGATATTTACCCTCGATACGATCATCCTCAATGCCACGACGGAGCTCCGATTTGGGAAGTGGAGAATGATGGAGACGTAACGGTGCATGCTGCGCCGATGTCACATGGCGTTCCATGTGTGGGATATGTGATTGAGGAACATGATCGACCGGGTCGACTTCGTCCTGAGAATGTCTTACCCGTTATTGAAAGGAATCGCGATGGGTTACTATCTTCTGGTGTGAAAAATCCAATGAAGGTAATGGCAGTGGTGAAGAATCTTCCAATTGGTGGCACCTATACCTTTCCGGATGGGACAATAATTAAGCAAGAGGAGGTAGTTGAGCCTCCACGCAAAGGAAGGAAGCTTGTCATCTGTGGCGATACGGCAGACTGTCGGGCTTTGGATGGCTTGTCTCAGGGGGCGGATGTGTTGGTTCACGAGGCCACCAATACTTTTTTGCCAGGTGTGGATAAGGACGGCAATATGAGAATGGTCACGCGTGATGCCAAGATCCATGGTCACTCGACACCAATCATGGTAAGACGATTTGGTTTGAGATGCATTTTATCGTTTACAAATATCTCTGACTCACATGTATTCATCGGTCTCTGTTGCGCAAAGGCCGGGGAATTCGCAAAACGAATCAACGCAAAGAAGCTAGTTCTCAATCACTTCAGCGCCAGATACAAAGGCGACCAATCACTGGATAGTATTACAATAATGACGAGGATGGAACGTCAAGCTATGAAAGCTAGTGGACTTGCAGAGGATTCCGTTGCTTGTGCATGGGATTTTATGCTGTTACCTGTGCCTAGAAACTAATCTATAAAGGCGAACGGCTAAGAAAGACCAATTCTTTGCATTGCAATTGAACTCGTACCAATGACACATGATGCGTCTCTAGGGTAGTAATTGATGCTTTTGTGGCATTTAATCTTGCGAGTTAGGAGGAAGTTGTAGGTTACTAATGACGAGACTACTGTGGCTTTCGATCACTTAGAAATGTAGGTTTTATACAGATTCACTAATAATAAAACGATGACATGAATTATCATCAAATCAGCATAGTGCTTTACTTTTTCACACTTAACAGTCTTTTGTACACTTAAGCAGCAGCAAAATCTATGGTAAATTGATCACTGTCAATAGGACTCAATAAAACTGTTCTGTTGCTTGCAAATTCCTCCATGACCACCTTCTCCTGAATATCTGATTATGAGTTTACCTCACCCATTTCTTAGGAGCACGAATAAGTCAAATTTAATGCAACCTTATTCAAAGCTATCATGTTACGTACCAAACACACAGTGGAATATGTAGAAATGGTCTTGGCGAATGGTTTGACCATGCCACCCCCTGCAAGCACTCCATTTCCTTACCCCTCAATGCCAGCAAACACAACTCCTTTATCACATTTCTCTTCCCCCGACACATTGCATCCCTCCTGATATTTCCTATGGCTCAGCAACTACATTAAAGTCCATCATCCACAAACTTATTACTACCAACAATGCCATCTCATTGGTACTGCATATTTACACCTCGATCAATAAACTGCAAACACACTGCAGCCTATAGATTGCAGTGTAAGTATCCTATTTTTGAGTTGTAAACAGCCATTTTGAGGTGTAAAGAACTATTTTGCGATGTAAAATTCCATAAACATTTTTCATTGATTTGAAGTTCTTCATTGTGGATTTGTTCCTTTCTTGCCCTCTCTTGGCTTTTTCACAATGTAATTCTACCCCTTTTAGATTTCTCACTCTAAAGGAGATGAATAATTTTTCAAAGAATTGGGTTTTGTGTAAGAATAGTGTTCTGCTTACAAGGTGGAGGTGAAGTTTCGAGGTCAATTACCAGTCCAGCCAGTGTTTTTGAATCAATAGACCAAGATGATGCGGAATCTAATTGCTGTAAAGGCATTGGGTTTTGTATAGTAATAGTTCTCTGCTTTACAAAAACACAGTCTTGAGCTCAATCAGGGCCTGTCCAGTTAAAGTTTTTGAATCAACAGTCAAAGAAGGATGAGAATCTAATTGTGATGTTTCCAATGATGGAGGTGGGTCTGTTGAGCCAAAAAATGAGTGAGAACATTGGACAGATTCCTGCAAATTCTTTGATATTTTGAGTGTCTGTATGATTGAAGTAAATAGATCCTCATACATAGGAGGTGGTGATTCCTTCAGTTGTGAAGGTTGACAAGTTGAAGCCCTTATGTGCACATTTTGATGAAGATCATCAATGGGAGACAAAGTTTAGCTACTTTTAGTGAATTTGGTGATGTTGCTATTGTTAAAATGAGGTGCTTTTGATGTTGTTGGTATTGTAGTCATTGTTAAGCTTGGCACTTCAACCAATCCCATTGTTCTTGTCACTACAGGTGTATTCCAGGGAATTGGAGAAATCTTAATGGTGTGCAGCAGAAACAGCTCTAGGCACAAAGAGATGTTTTGCCTAGCATCAGTCTATGGTATATGTTGAAATTGTTCACCTATAATGGAGGATAAGAATTTAGTAGACCATCATGATAATCTGTATCTTGACACTCTGAGTTGAGCACATTAGTGACAAGGTTGGAGACACTGAACTGATTGCCTTCATTCATCTCCCCAGAATCTACCTGGTCTTATGTTGCATTGTATAGTTTTCAAATCAAAAATTCATTCATAACATCCACATCAAGAAGTTGTGATTGTGAATAATCCATGGTTACTGTAGAGTTAGATCAGGAAAAAGAATAAGTCAATTGATGTAATGCATCTTGAAAGTTATGAAAAGTGAAAAACCAACCATATAGGAAGATAGTTATCAGTACTGTTTGGAATGAACAAGGGGGCAGTATAGGGAAACCCCAGACATCATCATGCAAAACAAGCAGAGCTAGTAGTTCTGTATGATGTGACAACTTTTGCATTTATTTGTGTCTGTGCATGAATAGTATATAAAGGGTATCTTGAATTGTTTCCGAACTTTGTGATTTTTTGCACTATATCTTCTGCAACAACCTTACATTGCCCTACATTGCCATTCACTTTTACTTTGCCATGACCCCCTTGGATGACCCCCAACATGTGGTACTCAAAAGTTGCATGGAGATCAAATCTGCATACCTGTGCTCATAAGAATTCAAATATAAATCATGCTTCATCATGTATTCCAAAAGCAAACCCAAATCCCTGCCCATTTCTGCATTCCAAAATCACATAAGTAACCATGGCACAACATTCAACCCGATCCACATTCTCACAGAGCAAGTCCACTTCTAATGGAAGAAGTACCTCCTGCTCTAAGATGGGCCATCACTCACACAAGCAGGCAAAAAAGGCAATGATGGGCCTCCAGCCAAACTGCCTATGCCCCCCAAGGATGCACAGGTCATCAATTCATCACCGGCCCCATCACCATCTGCCCCAAACAGTAAAAACAATACTCCTTAAAACAAAACTACCCATCTAGGAAAGGGTTGCATCACTCTTCCTCTAATCTCAACACATGTAATGACATGCCGTAGTCAACACAGTGATGGTGAGTCTATGGTGTCTATTTTTGTCTAAATGATCCAT
>JALLPD010001424.1:0-12101 GCA_036940065.1 Cyclotella cf. meneghiniana | reverse complement strand
TTTGTAATGTCAGTCAAAGCTACCAACAATATACTTGCAGCTGGCCAAACTGCAATAATCGCATCGGAACATATTGTTCATGCACTTCTGGATCATGGTTGTCATGTTAGTCATGTGTTGGCTGTTGAGCAGCGCAATGATTGAGTCAGTTTAAGTTTTTTATTTCAAAATTTAGCATGAGTGGTAATGACTTTTTCAGCTCCTTAAGTATGTTGGAACCCTTGACATATGGCTGCCATTGGAAACCTCTTAATTAGCTTTACGAGTATGGTAAATTTAATTTAACCTACAAGACAGCTGTGACTTTGCAACTTGCACTTGAACTTGAGACTGAATTCAGTATTAGGTGCTACTCATGAACCGATTAGGACGGCTTGAATGATGATAGGGGACTTCAAGTACAATTTTATGTGACCATACTGCTGGTTTGACAGAAAGTCATCATAGAGGAATGGGTGAAAATTAAATCAGAGGCTGTCCGAACACGTCTGGACTCTCTCTCACGCACGGAACATGTGCATCTCCAAAAAATCCACACAAGTTCTCTCTTCTTTGATTTCGACCCTCATGCGTGATGCACCTACGTCAGTCAGCTGACGTCTTCCTCCTTGTTCATCTCTTGCCATCATCACTCTGCTAAGAAAGATCTCCCCGCCATTTTGACCGCTCTTACGCTATATGGTACGATGTCAAGGTGAGGTGTGCACTCTCTGGTACTCTATCCCTCTCCCCTCTCTCTCACTTTTCCTCGCTTGATTAGATCTCATATCACAACGCACCACCAATCTAAACATGAAGCTTGCCATCGCCTCTCTCCTCATTGGCTCTGCCGCCGCCTTCGCCCCCGCTGCCTCCTTTGGCGTACGCAGCACTGCTTTGAACATGGCGACTGAAACCGCAGAGAAGGTGCGTTTTCTTCTCAGGTTCGCGTAATGCGCAGTCGCAATCAGCACGTGACGAGCCACATTTATCTTCGATAGTGAAAGCTAGGCTTGCAACGAGAGTTTACGCAGTTGAATCGTTGGAGTTGACCCCGAATTTTTTGCCGCAACATGTCACTGACGTTTCGTCTTATCTCTAATACCATCAGGCCTTCGCCAAGCTCCCCGCCACCGTTAAGCCCGGAGTCGTCACTGGACAGGCACTTGTCGACCTCCTCGATGCTGCCAAGGCCCAAGGCTACGCTATTCCTGGAGTTAACATTGTTGGATCCAACTCCATCAACGCCTGTATGGAAGCTGCTGCCAAGTACGGCGGTCCTATCATGGTCACTTTCTCTAAGGGAGGTGGACAGTTCATTGCTGGTAAGTCTCTCGCCAACGACAAAGACCAAGCCTCCATCGCTGGAACCATTGCCGGTGCCAAGCACGTGCATGAGGTTGCCAAGCTCTACGGTGTCCCTGTAGTTCTTCACACCGATCACTGCCAGAAGGCGTGGCTCCCCTGGATCGATGGCCTCTACGCCGCTTCCGAGGAACACTTCAAGACCACCGGACAGCCCCTCTTCTCCTCCCACATGCTCGACCTTTCTGAAGAGCCTCTTGAGGAGAACATTGCCATTTGCAAGAGCTACCTTGAGAAATTCGCTAAGCTTGGCATCCTCCTTGAATTCGAACTCGGAGTGACTGGAGGAGAGGAAGATGGTGTTGATAACTCTGATGTTGACTCATCGCGTCTGTACACCCAACCCGAGGAAGTTTACTATGCTTATGAGCAACTCTCGCAGGTTCCCAACGGCGCCTTCACCTGTGCTGCATCCTTCGGTAATGTTCATGGAGTCTATGCCCCAGGAAATGTTGACCTTCAACCCATCATCCTCTACAACTCGCAGAAATACATCCAAGAGAAGCTTGGATGTGATGATGACAAGCCCATGAAATTTGTGTTCCACGGTGGATCAGGATCATCTGTTGAGGACATTCAATACGCTATTGGTGCTGGTGTTATTAAGATGAACATTGATACCGACACTCAATGGGCGTTCTGGGATGGCGTTCGCGCGTACGAGGCCAAGTACCACGACTATTTGCAAGGACAAATTGGAAACCCCGAGGGAGATCAGAAGCCAAACAAGAAATACTATGATCCTCGTATGATGCTCCGGGCTGGTGAGGAGTCCATGGCTGCCCGTCTTGTGAAGGCCGCCGAAGATCTGAAGTGCGTGAATGTTCTTAACTAAGTTATCATATACAGTCTTGTTGAAAGGGGATAATCATCTTTATTAGGGAAAAGTTTGCAAATAGAGAAAAACCATCGGTTTCGTACTACTCTTCTTATTGAGCTGAATCGATATCCCCTTCCCTACCACTGTTTCTCTTAAGAACACTAGTCTGGTGGTTGGCGGTTGTGCGGGAGGAACCTTGTAGCTTAAACGGAAATGATTCCTCTTGGTAACAGCTCAATTATATACTGGCACAGGTTATTTTGACTGATCTAACATCGATGTAGAGCTCCATGTATATAATCTCGCCGCGAGCTTGGAATCCGTATCGATATAGGCAATATTTAATTTTGTGTACGAAAAAATCGTTGAATACTGGAAGCATAAACTAGATCTCAGACGTATATCCGAGGCATATTCTGTCCTATCCTAGGCGTGGAGCACTATCAGCAGCACCTAGAGCTCCACGTTAAGTTGCTCTTGTTGTATGGAATTTCTCCATTCTTTGCTCAACAAAACCAGTTCTTGTAAGAAGCACACCACGCTATCATCTCCTTATACCAGTCAATTGACTTTGCAGATTTCGACCGCCGACGTCTCAAATCCTGTATTTTCGAGTTGACATCAATGCCCTTTTCCACACAAAGCGATCGATCATCAACATTAGTGGTATACAAGCATTTACGATCAATCTTGTTCCGAAGTTTCAACAGCTCTTTGAATTCTTTGTCAAACTGTTCAAGACGTTGAATCTCGTTTCGATGCAATTCTGTGTATGTAAGAGTTATGTCGTGGAAAGAATGAACTAATATGTGCAGAATTTTGTCGCACTTGGTGACGAAAGCAGAGAAAAGATCAGAAACCATCGCTCCATCGTATAGCCTTTCTATTTTTGCAAGACCCCAATCCAATATTTTCCCTATTCCGTTCTTCTTGTCAGCTGGTTGATATTCCACTACCGCACGATTGGCCGCATTTGGTTGTCTGGCAGCAGCAGGAGTAACGTTTCCACTGCTTAAGAGCGCAAGGGAAGCGAGGAACACGAGTAAAGATGAGCGGCGAATCATCAGTGGCGGCGATACACCTGAGATACTGTTTTTGTGCAGATGATATTATGCAGAATGAACGTTGCACACAGTCGAATAGTCGACGTTGCGAAGTGAATTGATACCTTTCTAGACATTTAGTCTTTTGACAGATTCGCGATGAAATCATTGTGAGTGTGGAATATCGTTTTTACATCATATGGTTTTGTCCATGGTATGGTATGGTAACACAATCATACCTTTGGCCTGCAAGACTCTCAGCAGCTCGCTCTCATTCTGGAGCGTAGAAGTTGAAAGGTTGACGATTGAAAGGCGTGCTGTAGGGAGTGCCCCCCTTGGCATAACAGACAAAAACCATTTCTCTGCATATTATCACCCGGAGTCACGAACGATTCCTATTCAACAACCTGTACCATAGTATCATCTGCCGTCATGCCGAGGCTAGACGGCGGAGATAGCAGTGGCCATTCGTAAGTCGCGTTCTCTTGGTGCACGATATCCTGAGCTACGCCGGAAATCTGCCTAATAAATCTTTTGCCGCCTCTGTCTCTTCCGCGCCGCAAAAAAGCGCCTCTGCTTATCCCCGACAGCAATTTTCCCCATTTCGCGCCATGCTTTACTTCATGCTATTTGTGTCTCTACGCAACATTTTGACCAAGGTGAGGTGTCAAATGAAGCATGTTTTTCCAAAGAAAGCAAATCTTACTGATCATTGAACCCCATTCAACTTCACAGAATTATCGAAACGAAGAATTATCGTACCTTAGGTCGTCTGGCACGTCAGAAGAAGAGATAGAAAAATTCGTCCCGAAGACGCAACTAGAACGCGACGTACTGCGGAGGAAGAAAACCGTTGATCAACTGCAATTAATGCGAGAGGTTGAATTGCTGAAAGAGCAAGTGAAGGATCTCAGAATGCGAGTTTTCAATGGTACCGACGTTGTAAAAATACCTGAAAAGGCGAGCGAGGAAAAACACGCTGTCGAGGGGAAAATAAAATCAGTTGAACTAAGCGAGAATAAAGAATCCTCAAAACCAGAGAGTGAGAAGGCATAATGATCTGAATCGTAGTTCGGATGGCGAGGCGTTCATCAACACTTGAGTGAACAAGTAAGTGTAAGATTGCTCGCAAAAAGGGCGATCATTGACGAACAGGTCAAGTGACAGCATTTAAATGCTACTATATGAGTAACCATGTATCTTAAGAACACTTCGGTCTGATATCTTGATTGATACGAAGGACGTATCGTAATACTTTTTAAATGCAGCTCGATTATGGAAGCATGTCGTGTGCTGTGGCGATGACGTTGATGAGTCTAAACAGAAGAAACAGAGAGCGAAAGCACATTACGATACATGTGAGAGAGATATTGAACTGAACACCAAGTTTTTAGGACACCCCAGTTTCTTGGCCCTCATTTATTGTGTAGTAAAAAAAGAAAAGATTTATAGATCATAACACATCATTAGTGAAATTCAAATATTTATCTAATTACTTCTTGTTGGCACGCTCAGCTAAGAGTTTCTTAACAGCCTTCTGCTCTTCCAACAAGAAAGCCCTGACAATCCTCTGCCTCACACACCCACCGCAGGCACTGCCACCGTACGCACGGGACACAGTCCTCTCGCGTTTCTTGAGATTCTTGTAAGCAGAATTTTTGAGGTGTTTAATTCCGGGCAGTGAGCATTTACAGTCGGAGCATCGGGGTCCCTTGGTGGTTTTGACAATTTTTTGTGCAACATGACGACCACCGGGGGTGCGAATGGTTCGGATGCGGTTAGACTTGGTGTTGTAGCCGTGACGTCCTACGCGAGTAACTCGGTGGTCTGCCATCTTGTTTATATGTCAAGAATGAAAAGAGAAACGTGCTAATGGAATGAACATGAAAGAAACAGCACAAAAGCGTTAGATGAAATTCAATGTGGGGGGTGATTATACCCAAGCCAAATGAGTTCTCGGCCCAGCTATTAATACCGCCTAACCTCTGTGTAGCACAACTATCAGGCAAGAAAGACATCAAATGAATGAACAGTCTGCATTTGTATTGTGCAAATTGTCCAGGAATGCGCGACGCGAGAAGTTGTAGAATCATGAACCACTGTATGATAAAGATGAACCATCCACGTCGATGGAATGCCTGACAGCAGTTCTAGAGAGGCGCATTCCACACCAACGCGGCCGCACTTGAGATTACACATGTGTGCAACTTAGATTACACATGTGTGCAACAAGCCAATTGTTGCGGCTTATTCCACTTTCGCCTGAAAGTCCCACCACCATGGTCATCATCATCACCTCGCTCACCTTGGGCAGCTCGAAAATGTTTCCTCCGATAGTGGTTTACGATGGTTACCTCTTACTCGTTACTTGACGCGTGTGTGGTACCAATTCCTTAATGCTAAACCTTACGAGCAAAAGTATGGATTGGCAATTACAAAGTGATAGCTGGGTGAAGCAAAAATGATTTAGAGTAGAAAAGGTCCTTTGTAGCACTGTCCAAATTAGAGCATCCCATCATAGCAATGGCAAAGTGTCTCTCGTACATCCGTCGCATCGTCCACAACGAAGATCATCAACCTGAACCATGGCGAGAAGTGGATTAGCAAAGGGCGCCAACAAGGGCCACATCACTGAGGCTAGAGAACGTGTTGCTAGGCCTTCTCGATCGAAGGGAGTAAGTTAACGATGGAGCTTGTGTTTCTACTGGTGTTCTTGCGAGGGATCGCACCATGATGGTTCGTTATCGTTTCTAGTCGGCATGCAAAGTGGCGGTCGTCATGGCCTACCAACCCTCTGTACCTCTTTAGCGCCAGCAGCACACCAGTCTATCGCTGCATTCTGCTTAGTTTTAAGCACTCTCGACAGCAACCCACTAAGTCAACTAACGTTTTACTTTCTCTTATTATGTGTTCTGTTACAGAGACTCGGCAAGCGCACTGCTCTCTGCCGAGAAATCGCCCGCGAAGTCGCCGGCCTCGCCCCTTATGAACGCAGAATCCTCGATATGATCAAGACCGGTGGCAGCTCCGCCGATAAAAGAGTTTACAAATATGCTAAGAGGCGTCTTGGAAGTCACAAGCGTGCGTTGGCGAAGAGGGAGGATATTAAAGCTGTTAACTCTAAGATGAGGGCGAAGCAGGCTGGTGTATAAGAGGTTTTTCAATATTAAACTATTATGAATAAGAATGATTGTCACACTCCACTCTTTGTAATTATTCTTCTTTTCTTGCTTCTAATGTATCGGTAAATCTGTTTCCTTACTCCAACTACGTCAAGGCTCGTCATTGAAGTGTTATTGAAATAGGTTCCTATTCCATTAAGGAAATGCTGACACAAATCTTCGGTAGAACACTCTACATGATAAGATGCGGTAATGATCAAATTACACTGGACTCAGGAGAGCTCAATCAAATAAAAATTCAGTATTGTTAAAGATGAGTTAAGCTGCTTGTTTTTCCATCAACTCAATCAACACATCCACGACACCAGGATCAGCTAGTGTGCTAACATCTCCAAGTTGGTCAGCCTCTCCCGCTGAGATCTTTCGCAAGACCCTTCGCATGATCTTTCCACTCCTTGTCTATTCGACAAAAACACACACGTTAGGTCAGTGTAAAGAGTTAGATGTGACAATTGGTTTGAATCAGCACTCGCAAAACTAACCATGGGAAGTGAAGGAGTGACGCAGATGATATCAGGAGTCGCAAATGGCCCAATCTCGGAGCGTACCAATAAGCGAAGCTCTTTCACTAGTTCTTCTTCGTCTTCTGTATTGGACTCTGTAGGGGTCGCATAAGCAATAATGGCCTCACCTACGAAATGAGGCAACGAATCAGAGTTATCTTGGAGATGAAATGGATGAAAACAACATCAGCAAAATGAAGAGACATACCTTTGATGGGGTGAGGACGGCCGACTACAGCCGCCTGAGCCACACATGGATGCTTAACAAGAGCAGATTCCACTTCCGCAGTTCCAATCCTATGTCCCGACACATTGAGCACATCATCAACCCTACCTGTGATGAAATAAAACCCATCTTTGTCTCGATAAACAGCGTCTCCAGTGAAATAATAGCCTGGGTATGGACGCAAATAGGTTGAAAGATACCTTGCGTGGTCCCCTAGACATGTTCTGGCGATTCCTGGCCATGGGCTGCAATCATATCAAAATTCACGCAGAGAACAAAACTAAACCTCACAACGTACAAATTTGACAAAAAGCAACAGCACATGCAAGCTCACCTACGGATGGCAAGTACTCCCTCGACATCGTTGCCTTTTCAGCCGATCATGTTGAATTCCACAAAAACGGCTCGATCAAAGTCTAAAGTCAATTGCTATAAACAACAAGCAATATTATATTCAACTTACCTTCAATAACTGCGCCAGTCATGGGATCTAAAACAGCCAAGTCAATACCGTGCAAAGGGAGGGTACACGATCCTGGCTTCATAGGCTGAACAGACGTTGCGCCAAAGAGTAAGCTAACACAACATGATCGAAAAAAGAGATGAAACCTCTTGATAAGAAACTTACTGTTACCCCTGGAATGTTGGTAACCAAATGACCACCTGTTTCAGTTTGCCAGTATGTGTCAACTACAGTGCAACGTTCTTGGCCAACTGTTTCATAGTACCATTGCCAAGCAGCAGGGTTGATCGGTTCTCCCACGCTACCTAAGATTCTCAAAGAAGACAAATCATACTTCTTCGGAATATCGTCTCCAAATCTGACCAAACTTCTGATCGCAGTTGGTGCGGTGTAAAACAAAGATATCTTGTGCCTCTCAACCATGTCCCAATACCTACCAGCATCTGGGTATAGAGGAGTTGACTCAAACAACACAGTCGTACTGCCACTCAGCAAAGGACCGTAAACTACGTACGTATGGCCAGTAATCCAACCACAGTCTGCAACACAAGCAAAGACGTCATTAGACTGGAGATCAAAAGTAGTTTGCATGGTGTGTGCGGCATACAGAGAGTACCCTCCTGTTGTGTGCACAAGACCTTTCGGTTGACCAGTTGATCCAGATGTGTAAAGAATGAATAGTTCATCTTCTGCATCCATGGTCTCAGGCGGACAGTAAGGACGTTGTTTGGGCAAGAGATCATTCATATTCACATCACGATCAGAAATCCAGTTCATCGCCGAAGAGTCCGATGATGCTGCTGCATCAGCACCAGATGCAATGGATCGTTCGCGCTCAAAAACCATCACATTCTTCACGATATCCTTGCAATCATTCTTTTCAATTGCATCATCGACAATCTTTTTAAAGGAATAACTTTGCCACCTCTCGCACCGTTGTCTGCTGTCATGACATATTTGGACTTCGATGCGGAAATTCTTGCTGACAGCGCCTCACTCGAGAATCCAGCAAAAACAACGGAATGAACGGCTCCAATTCTTGCACATGCGAGGATCGTCATTGGGAGCTGAGGAATCATTGGCATGTAAATTGTAACGACGTCGCCTTTTTTGACTCCTTGAGTTTTGAGTGCATTCGCTATTTCTGAGACCTGTCGAAGCATATCTGAATAAGTGAATTTCAGAACTCGACCAGGCTCGTCGCCTTCCCAAATCTATCACAAATAAGTAGGAATGAATATAATATAGGAATGAAGCATTTGAAGTGTCAGCGCAGAAAATCTAACTCAGCTAATCATCATCCATAATGAAGTGAAGAATAAATTGCATGATATACTGACCATCGCAACGTGGTTCGCTTTCCCATTCTGCACGTGACGGTCGATTGCATTGTAGCAAACATTCAATTTCGCCCCCGAGAACCAAGCAACATCACCATGTTCAAACCCACCAGTGACAACTCCTTCACAATTTTCGGGAGTGAATGGATAGTGCTCCCAAGATAGGAGTGTTTGAGCTCTCTCATTCCAGTATTGTGCATTATTCGCGAGAGAGAACGCATAGTCGGACTTGTATCGCAAGAAAGCCGTATTTGAAGTTTTGGCACCAATCGTTGGTGCGATATCACGCAGTTCAGGCATGTGATCGGGAGCATCGGCTGACGCTTCCACCTTCTCGACGGTAGCAAAAAGACGGGTAGCAACGATGTGATCGCTCTGGACTTGCACGTTCCCGTTCGCGAGGCTTGGTGCAAAAGCCGCAACTCCTGCCCACTCTGTGAGTAAGAGAGAAATTAAAGCTGCTCTTTGGGAGACCATCGTATCGGTCAAGATCTTCTCTGCAATGTTACTAGTTATTTATTTCTGTCGTCGTAGTTGTTTCTTTGTTGTAATCGCAGTGATCTATGTTAGTCTATAATATGTTTGATGTTATGCAATGAGGAGGATGACGGTGCGAACAGTGCCACGTTATTATACAATTAGTATACACAATTATACCCAGTTCATGTTATTGTACAATTATACCATACCAGTCTTGACGTTGGTATCTGTGTACAATAATACCATACACCAGTAAACTACCGCACAATACGTGTATGAATTCAAGAGCACTAATGTTCTACGGACAGACGATATCTTCAGGATGCGAGGTGATGGAAGAACTATCGCAATAACCAGCGCCTTCTTGGCCGGTTTCACAGAGAAATCTTTCAATATGTACATAAAAAATGAACACACATACATTGCACTACATCCTTTAGTGTTGACTTATTATTCATTCCAACACTTTCTCTTCGATACGCCAACACATCATCCAGGAAAACATGCATTATCACGGGCAAAGACAACTGACGAAGCACTGAGCTCTGTGTTGGGTGCCGTGAGCCCACTCCTTAAGTAACTGATGCACCCACTGAAACGATATAAAGTTTTAACCCATCCACCCAGGCTTACGGAAGTTCACACCAGGGAACTTCGCGGCACCGCCAAGTTGTTCTTCAATTCGGAGAAGCTGATTATACTTGGCAGTACGTTCACCACGGCAAGGGGCACCAGTCTTAATCTCTCCAGTAGACAAACCAACAGCGAGGTCAGCAATGTAGCAGTCCTCAGTCTCTCCACTCCTGTGACTGCACATGACTCCCCATCCGTTTTGCTTAGAAAGTTTGACGGCATCAATAGACTCAGATATGGATCCAATCTGGTTAACTTTCAGAAGGAGGCAATTAGCAGAGCCAAGCTTGATGGCTTCTTGAATCTTGACTGGGTTGGTGACAGTGAGATCATCACCAACGATTTGGACATCCTTCCCAACTTCCTTACAGAATTTGGTCCAGTTGTCCCAATCATCCTGATCAAAAGGGTCCTCGATTGTAACAATAGGGTACTTCGCAATCATGTCCTTGTAAAATTGAATTAGTTCGTCACCACTGAGCAAAAGAGAAGCATCCTTGTCAGCACCTTTGGTCTTGAAGTCAAGATCATATTGGTTCTTCCCCGCCACCTTGAACTCAGAAGATGCAACATCGAGACCGACGCTCACTTTATCAAGGTAGCCCGCAGCTTCAGTTGCCTCCATAAGCATTTGCAAACCAGACTCGACATCACAAGGAGGAGCGAATCCACCCTCATCACCAATAAGGGTAGCGTCACCGCCAAACTTCGACTTAATGACTTTCTTCAAATTGTGGAATACTTCACATCCAATTTGCATTGATTCACTGATAACACAGTTTTAGAGAAATAAGTAAGCCAGTCTTTAAGCTCACGAAAAGCAGTAAAACAATTACACCGACCTGAATGTTTCAGCCCCGGTGGGAATGATAAAGAATTCTTGGAAAGCCAGCTTGTTTCCAGCATGCTCTCCTCCATTGATGACATTGAAGCAAGGTACAGGGAGAACATCAGGAGTGGGGTTTCCAGCAATGTCGGCGTAGTGCTTCCAGAGTGGAACACCCTTGGCAGCGGCCCCGGCTTTACTGGCGGCAAGCGATACTAAGTTTGGATTAGGCGTTAAAATGAGAACACAGCGAGGAACGAGTGATAATATTATAAGTCTCCGTGAACATGATTTGCAACTTACTTCCAAGAATAGCGTTGGCACCAAGATTGCCCTGACATCAATGTTAATTAAGAGTTGTTCGTCTGAGACACAAATCGAACAAGTCAAGAAGTGATAAGTTGTGAAACATACCTTGTTGGGAGTTCCATCAGCCTTCAACATAGCGTCATCTACGGCTCTCTGGTCAGTAACATCAATTCCCTTAACGGCATCAGCAAGAATGGTGTTAACATTCTTCACCGCCTGAGATACACCCTTTCCCATGTACCTAGATCCTCCATCACGAAGCTCCACAGCCTCATAGGCCCCGGTCGATGCGCCAGAAGGAACGCTAGCAGTGAAAGTTCCATTGGCAGTAGTGAGATCTACCTCGACAGTGGGGTTGCCACGAGAATCGATGATTTCGCGACCACGCACACCGGTAATGGCAGACATGGACCTCTTGGAAGCAACGGTAGTGACCCTGCGAAGGGCTGTGGCGGCAGCAGTGGTAACAATCATAGTGGAAGTGCGAGTATTATTATGTGAAAGGGACAAGAAAAATGGTGAGAGAGGAAGCTTGGAAGTTCACTGGCAGAATGAGTGAGACGAGAAGTTGAGAGGAGAGGGGAGAGGAGCGAGCACTGTGTTGACGGTACAATAATATGGTGTTGTACTTGAGATCTACTTGAGATGATGGTTGGCACGGTATGATATTATTATATAGGTTGGCACGGTATGATATTATTATATAGGTAGGATTCGTCGTGGTGGCTGTCCGAAAATACGGATCCTGCGGCCGGCAAATCTTGTGTCCTCTCTCTTTATGCCGTGTTGAATCTTCTTAGAGCTCATAACCCTTCTCAAAAGATACCCTCTTCTGCATTACAGTACTGCTAGGAGATGGCTGGAACTTCACAGCGTAGAACCCAGCAATAAATCAACGCATTTTTAATTTCTTTCTCAAAACTATAAGGGGT
>JALLPD010001423.1:0-12134 GCA_036940065.1 Cyclotella cf. meneghiniana | reverse complement strand
TTTTCTTTACAACATGTAAACTACCTGTGCTATCCAACCCAACACTTCAGTAGTCGGAGTCAGAGTCACTATCACTCCTTTTGTGGTGGCTACGATGCTTCTTACCAAAGTTAACTTCTTAAGTGCAGAGCATACTGCCTTTTTGGTTTCGGTATGAATTAGCTGGGCAAAGTTCATCCCAACCTTTCCACTTTCATGCTTGTTGGATTTGGGCATCCCTCCTGCCTTCTTGTGGCTTCTGTCTTTATTGTAGCACCTGCCCTCCTTGGTGTTGTGCATAGTGTGCATGCCCTCATGTTTCTTACAGAGAGATCAGTGCCCCTCTGTCCAACCTATCTTGGCCTTTATGGGGTTGCATGAATCATTTGATTCTTTTGGAGTCAGCCCCTTTCATTTTGTCTTTGCTAGGGGGCTTGTCATCAAGCTCAACATTGCTCTTGATGTTCTCTAGGACCATCAACAAGGCCCCTGTACTGTACGGAGTGGAGTTCTCCATAAGGTCATACTGCCTCTGCCACTTGATAGGGCACATTCGCAACAGGTGCATTGCAAGATCAGCGCCTTTGAGCAGCATGACCGGCTTGGTTGCCAAGTTAGCCTTCGGGCTCTGGAACAAACTCAGCAAGTTCTCGAGGTAGCTGTCCAGCTGCTCCACTCACAAAAGAATTGCTGAATTGGAACCCTGTTTGGCTTCTTCAAAGTGTTCATGATATAGAACTTCACTGCCTCAGCTGCATCCGGGTGGAAAACAGATTGGAGGTGGAAGGTTACCCACTCCAAGGAGGAGGTCCAGGTCTTCCCTGCCTTCTCTTCATGCACGCCACCACAGAGCTCTCCCGGGAAATAGTGTTGGTCTGTACCTTCACAATCTTCTCCCAGGGTTGACAAGCCTCATCAGTGAGGAGATTTCCATAGAGTTGAAAAATCTGCACACCAAGCATGTCTACTTGTTCTTACGCCTCATACCTAGCCTCTTGGGCTATGTTGAGTGCTGCTTGGCAGCAATGACCTCGACTGGAGGGGAATCAGCACCCTCTGCCTTTTTGGACTTCTTGGCCTTGTCAGAAGCAGCCTTGCCAGCTCCAACAGCTTTCTGGGAGGAATCATCCTTCTCCCTCTTTTTCAGCTTGTCCTTCTTGAGCTCATCCTTGTAGTGCATCTTGGTAAGGTCAACTTCCAAGATTGCAGACTTGACTGCCTTCTCAGCCTCTTGGAACTTGGTGTCCAATTCCAGGGATGTGTGGATAACTGTCCCCTTGACATTGTGGGACCTGATTCCTGTGATGAAGGATTATCAATCACAATTCTTTCCTGGTGCTGCAGGATCTGTTGACATGGTTCATCTTAAATGGAGTTGTTGCCTTGTTTGCAATTGACATAGGTTTATAAGTAAGGAAGAATTTCCCTCTGGAGCCTTTGAATGCATTACAAACAATTACTGTAGATTGATGGGTATGGCACCAGCACAATAAGGTTCATGAACCTACATGCATATTGTGAGGCTGGATCCTACTGTCAGCAAAAAAAGGAAGGAGTAGTACAAATATGTGCAGTGGTCTTTTGTTGATCTTACAAGGTAGAGGCAGATTTCTAAGGGTGTATACTTGATATGTGACAATGGATACTTGTGCTGTAAGACTCTCATGTGCCCGTACAGTTGAGTGGGTTGTTCCACCCTGACACGAGCCAAGGATGCTCTCTGGAGACAATCAGAAGACTTGTTCTCTTCATTTTGTGTAACACAAAGGAAGCACACAATCACTAATATTCCCATACATGCTTGGTCAGTATATCTGTCAGAAACTCTTTTCCAAAGAGATAAACCTTCTCAGAAACATCCCACTGGAATAAAATTTCACTCACAGTTGAATCAGTTGCAAGAAGATCAAGTTTTGCAACTGCACCGGTCTGCTGCCAAGCTGGACACAACTACAGCCAATTTCAATAAAAATTGATTATCATTTAAATTGCATGACAACAACATGAGGACGGGCATTCTACAGTCCTCAGTTGTAATCATTTAGAAAGCTCATAGTTTCAATTTCCATTCATCAGCAAACCATCTTTTTACTCCACTTATCTACAACTAATTTTTCCCAAGATTGGCTTAGGCCACTATCGTATGATAGCCAACTCTGAATTTTCCTCTCTTGCTCCACCACACATTCAAGGCTCTCCAGCCAATGAAAAGACATTGTTTTCTGGTCAACCAATAACTTCTGGTCCAAAAAATTTCCAACAGAGTACTGCCATTGCTGTGAATCTTCATGCCAACAATTTTTTTCTCAGTCATCGAAGAAATTCGTTCAAGAGACTTATTCTACGGTCCAATCTAGGTTAGGAACATGTCCTCCACTAAGTTGATTCCTGAAGGGCTTAAGTTGGTGGAATGAAATTGTAGCATTGGAGGAAAGAATGTCCCCATGTGCTATATTCCCATGCAAGATCCCGTACAGGATGCCATCAAGAAATCAAAAGACCACCTACTTCAAGTTGACTCTCCCAAATACTGGGAACAAGCTCAAGGTGGCGGTAAAGGTGTCCAGGACTCCTGAGCAGTTTTTACTGCATATATGCACCACAGTTCACATATGCAAGCAGATGGGGCTTGATACAAAATTCACCATTGCTACTATTGCACTAGAGATGGCAATGCTTGATCTAGATGTTGCAAAGACAGAATATACACAGTTGCAAAACTCCAAGAAGAAAAAGGCTAAAGAACATAAATCCCAATCTAGAAGCCACCAAGGCAGCATACAAGCAGGTAGCCAAGAACATTGAAGATGCAAAGCTTGTCATCTCAAAAAAAAGGAGCAACACCATTCAAACTCTATGGAAATCTCTTTCTGGTGAGGACAAGCAGCCATGGGAGAAGGTCATGAAGGCCCAAATGACTCCTGCTACTTTGGAAGACATTTATGGGGTCATGCATACCAAGACTTGCAAGAACCTGGGGAATCCTTCTGTGAATGCATCATGTTTTACCTTCAACAAGTCTTTTGATTTAATGCAGGAGAAGCTCTCAATCACATCACAAATACATTGAAGAAGCCCAACTGGGCCTCAATGCATTAAGTTTTTGTCCAATTAGAACAGCTCAACAGCTATCTCAAGATACTTCCGTGCTTGTACTATAACCCAAAGGCTAATCAAGCCATGAAGATGGTATTGTCTTTGGATGATGCCAACCTCACAACACACTTGTAGACCCACTAAGATTAGATCAAGAACACTACACCCATCAGCACTAGAGCCCTACTACTGGTACTCAAAAACATCAGGAGGAATGCAGAACTGGATAACAAGGCCCAGAACCCTACCAAAATGAAAGGGACTGAAGGAAAATGCAAGGCAGACTCAGCAGTTTCCCATGCCCCCAAGAAGATAGCCAAGAAGGTGGGATGAACTGACAAGCACTGCATGCTATTCAAGAAGCATGAGGGCTGTACAGGAGCTATGACATGAACGAATGTCACCATTTTAACAAGAATAGTACTCCAATCAAAAAACATGGGGGTGAAAGTAAGCCCCAGTCCAAATAAAAGAGATTCAAAGGTGCAAACTTTGCTCAGGTTTTTCTCACCAAGTTGAAGAAAGCAGGCACTCTTGCAAACATAGGAAGTGTCATGCAAATGACTTGGGCACTGACAGTGACTCCGATTACAGTTCCTGAAGGGATGGGTTGGATGGCAGAGGATTGACATACTCGTAAAGAAGTTAAGCTAAGTGATCACTTACCCCAGTCTGAGTAAGCTATCCTAAATTCCAAAATCCAACTAAATGATAAATTTAATTCTGACATTCCAAATAAAAGTAATTCAAAAAAATCTTGCACAAAGATAAAAATGTCCAAATTAATAAATTCTAATTATTTCAAGACAACATTGTCAAAAAAACCAAAAAATCTTATTGAAAAAATTCACTCCGACAAAGAAGACATCACTGAGGACACCAAAGGTGATAACAATGACAACTTCATTGTGAAAACTTCAAAAATAACAAAAATGAAAATCTTAAAATAAACACCAAAGATTATCTAGGTATTAGAGCACTGATAGCCATCATGGAACCATTGACTGAGAGTCGATCCTCCAGAGTGTACAAGCAACCTCTGAGGAGTCACCCTAGTAACAAAATAAAAGACCTACTGGACTCAGGGTTTGATGGAGACCTTTTCTTCCTACAATAATGAAAAGACAAACCATTTCACTACCTGACTAGGTAGGTGCCAACGTCTTAGCTTATGTCAAAAGAGAGCTTCCAGACAAATGAAAGGGCTAACATTAGGGTAAAATTCATTGGTTACTTAACAAAGCAAGGTGTATTTCATACAACCTGATGTCATCAAATACAAAAATCCAATGGACAAACCAGGGCTTGACCTTTTTTGTGGTAGTAATACCATGAAAGAGCTAGGAATCATCTTAGACTTTTGGATGAAAGAAATAGCACTAGATAAAATCTCACTGCCAATCAGAGACATCAACAAACTAAACACAAAAGCTCAAATTGTGAAGTCTTAGGCATTAAACAAAGGCATCTATCAAGACATAGCCAAAGAACTTCAGAGCACACAATAGGCCACTGAATGCCTCATACAAATTCTAGATGTCAAATATGAAACGGCAGATCTCAGAGCAATTGTCAATGATTGCAATCAACTGAGTGCCCCAGAACAATCATCGATACTGGACCTCCTGCAAGAATTTGAGTAGCTATTTGATGGGACATGAGGTGGCTGAGATTGTGAGCTGGTCTCCTTGCAATTAGAGGAAGGAGCAAAACCATACTATGGTCAGCCTTTTCCAATTCCCAAAAAACACTTGGAGACCAGAAAATAATCTAAAGACTGTATGACTTGGAGGTATTACAATGGCAAGCAGATTCCAAATGGACTTCACCAACAATGATAGTACAAAAAAGACAACTCTTATGGGTTGTAAGCAATTTTAGGGAGGTAAAGAAATGGATTGTAAGAAAACCATTCCAAATACCCCCAAACAGCACCTTTCTACAAAAATTCAAAGGCTTCACATATGCCACAGCTCTTGATCTCAACATGGGCTACTACACCATTAGTTTGGAACCAGATGCATCCAAAATATGTGCTGTTTTCCTGCCATGGGGTAAGTATTCTTACCTACAACTACCAATGGGTGTTGCATGTTCTCCTGAAATCTTCAAAGCTAAGATATCTGAGTTTATGGTGACCCTTGAGTTCATTCAATATTTGGATGATCTACCATGCATCTCAAATGGTGGCCTGGATGATCATCTTGCCAAGTTGCAAAGGACTTCATCAGGTTGCAGACTGTGGGATTGAAAATCAATGTATGCAAATTTTGCTTTTGTCCCATGAAAACAGAGTACCTAGGATATATCCTATCCAGAGATGATATCAAATCACAGCAAAAAAGATAAATCAATGCTTGCATTAACACCATGACAGAATGTTAAACAGCTTCATAGATTTCTGGGCATGGCCCAGAACTACAGAGACATCTGTGCAAGACACACTGAAATGCTGGCTTCATTAACCAATCTGGTTGGAGAATGCAGGCTCATCAAAGTCACAAAGGCTAATAAAACAAAAAAGAAGTCATGGTATTAGGATACTGTCCATCAACAAGCATCACACTCTGAAGGCAAAATTGCTAGTGTGTTACCTTGGTCTAACCTGATTACAATCAGGGCTCTGACATTTTTACAGACAGTTCAAAATTCCATTTTGGGGGCATCATAACTCAAAACAACAGGCCAAATGCATTTTTTAGGAGAAAATTAAGCCAAGCACAACAGAAATATAGCATGACCAGACAAGAATGACTGGCCATAGTGAAAATACCAAAAGAGTCCGAAGGCATGCCTCGGGTCAGCAAATCACAGTCTACACAGACCACAAATATCGAATGTAGGATGCTCTAGGCCTGACCTCTGATTGAGTGTACTGCTGGAGATTTCTCTTAGAAGAATATGGCCCCACCATTGTGTTCATTAAAGGCACCCACAATACGGTTGCAGATGCCATCTCATTACTGGACTATGGACCCATTGAAGACAACAGGTCAACTTGGATGACTTTTGCACAATGCTGGTGTTATCACAACACAGCACAGTAAACTAGTAAATTCATGGAGAACAGACAGGAACCTTATGTTTGCCAATTGAAATGAAGAGGACTCCTTCTATCCACTCACAACCAGAGAGATAGTGGTGGCTCAGCAAAATGGCACAGATCTCAAAACCATGCTGAAAAGGAAGGCTATTCCACCCAGCTGTTCAAAACTACAATGGTACTCTGTAGAGATGGCAAAATTACCAAAAAGCCTCCAACACTGTGCCGTAGCTTGATTTCACTAATACCTGCAACACCTCAGGACCAGGAAACTGCCAGCAAAACTTGCAATCATCAACACATGGGAAGTATTATGTGTGGACCTCATAGGACCATACACTCTCAAGGGCAAGGACATGACACAAATTGACTTTATGTGTGTCAAAATTATCAACCCAGCAATCAGTTGGTTTGAGATTATTGAATTGCTGGTATTTCAGCAAACCATGCTTGATATTCTCATGTGTAGAAAAGAGCAGAGGAGCAATGACACACATATCTGATCAAGACAATACTACTTTGACAAAACATCAGCCACAGTAGGCAAAATATCAAACAGTACCTGGTTTAGCTATTATCAACATAGCCAATATATTGTCTACAACAACAGAAGTGAGTTCAAACTTTACTTAAAGACCCTCAGTGATTCATATGGTCTGAAACATTAGCCGACCAGTGTGAGGAACCTACAAGCAAACTCAGTACTCAAGCAATTGCATGAAACAATCATGGCAATGCTCTGCACAGCTGAACTAGACGTGGCTGACACAGTTAGCAAGAGTGACATTGCAAACTTCCGCACAAATGCTGTGCCATTCTCTCTACCTATCAAACAGTACAAAAACCCTCACCAAGCACCACAATCATTTGAAGGGACATGTTGTTTGACATCCCATTCCTTGCCAACTGGGCAAAAATAGGGGAATACTGAAAAAAGAACGGACAAAAACACCGAAAGGGCAAACTCTGCCTGTGTTGATAGAGATTATCAACCCGGTGACAAAGTACTGCTGGAAAAAGATGATATCCTCTGCAAAACTGAAAGCTGTGGTGAAAGTGATCCTTGGACCATCACTTCAGTTCATACAAATGGCACCATAAAGGTTCAATGCTGGACAAAATATGAACAATTAAACATTAGGAGAGCTACACCTTTCTTCGAATAAATTAAGAAATTTGGTTAATTATAACCCCTCTCTCAATACAAGACTTACCCTTTGTCATGCACGCCATATTTTTTCCCTACCCCAGGTTATATTTTTCCTTGGAGAGGTTTCCATTTTTGTGTGTGCAATGACAACTTATCACTCTATTCATGGGGGTGAGTGACATGAGCCAAGGATGCTGTCAGAGGACATTGCCTTTAATGTGCCCATAATCAGGACAGAAGACTTGTCCTCTTCATTTTGTATAACACAAAGGAAGTACATAATAACCAAATATTAGTTTCTCAGAAAACAATACACAAAACATACATGCTTGGTCAGTATGTCTGTCAGAATCTCTTATCCAAAGAGATAAACCTTCTCAGAAACCTCCAAGTGGAATAAAATTTCACTCACAGTAGAATAGTTGCCAGAAAAATCAAGTTTTGCAACTGCTCCAGTCTGCTGTTGACATTTGTCAGAGTTGGACACAACTCTATCCCATTTTCAATAAAAGTTGATTATCATGTCAATTACATGATAAAAACATGAGGACTGGCATTCTACAGTCCTCAGTTGTAGTCATCTAGATAGCTCATAATTTTAATTTCCATTCATCAGCAAACCATTTTTACTCCACTTATCTACACCTATGCTTTTCCTATGATTTGGCTTAGGTCACACCAGCAAAGGACATTTTAGTTCAAACCTCAAGAGTGTGAGGAAAGTTGTTGAGTGTACTTTTGTTATTTTGAAGAAGAAGTGGGGGATTTTCAAGTATGGAATTCAAAATTGGTTTATGGATGTTGTAGAGATGATATTTGTAACATGCTATACTTCATAAAATGTAAGTGGGTGAAAGTGAGAATCAAGAGAGTACAGTACAAGTTGGTAGGGAATGTCCATTAGAAGGAGATGCAATTTATTCGAAGGATCAGAACAACATTGCAATCAAATTGAGAAAGTTCATGAAATGCATTGGGTGATCACAGAGAAGCAAGTGTGAACAATGTAGACTTCAATTATCTGAACATTCGGAGTAATGCAAGAGACAAAGTACAACGGTGCAAGAAAAAATTAACATAACGTGACAACATATTTTGTGTAATAGAATTACTGTGATATTGCAAACATCGAAAGAAATATTACTAAAATCAAATGTTCAAGATGTCATCATCCCTCATGGTTTAATTATTCTCCCCTGCATTACTGGTGCTCCCTTCATTAGTCACATTAGCTGTTGTATCCTCATTATTGGTATCATCATCAAATAAGGCAATACCAACAGTCTTCTCATTGTAGCCTCATAAATGACTCTTTCATGGATTACAGTACCTGCATGTTCATGTGGATGTTGTTGATTTTGCCTCTTGATTTTAATGTCATTTCAGGTGATTGCTACATGAGCCAACAATTTCTCTAGCTGTTGCTTCCTTGCTATGGTAGGGTCAGTTCTCTGGATTTCTGCAAATGTGTTTGCAATCCACAAGTTCTCTTGCTGACATTCTGCTGCCACCTCTCTCTCTTTGTCCTGATGCTGAACTAAGAAGTTGCCCCAGATGTTAGATTACTGCAAACAGCCAAAAATTCTGGACTTTTCCTGTGAACCATAAATGCCAGCAGAAATGTACACTTCTTATCTTTCAACCAAAAAATCTTTATGATGTGAGACTGAATATCATCATTAGAAATACCTGCATACTGGGTAGACTAGCAATGGAATATAATGTCAGATGATATCAGAAACAATAATTGATAGTGGAACGATCATAATATGTACTAACATGTTTTCTCGGAACTTGTTGACAAAACAGTCATGAGAATGTACATGAGTTGTTTCCAGAAGGCATAGTTGAATATGAACTGGGAACCTGTTCATGCAGTGTCCTGATTTCATTTTTATAGTCTTGATTTTTTTACTAAAGCTGGTCTCACTTAGTGTTCCCTGAGCATTCTTCATCCTGACCTTCATGTCTTCATGTAAATCAGGGTTGGTGACATGATGTGGCTCAAAAAGGTCAAGGATTGCAAGTATAAATGCTTATCTGTATGCGGCAATCTCTAGCTTTGCTTGGTTGAAATGACACAACAGAAGCAACAGTCTCACATAATACTGCTCCTTCAACAGCAGAACAAATGTCCCTTGAAATTGGGAATCCATGTATGTAATTAATAATCTGCTTTGAGGATTAAAAATCAGAGGCAATATCATCAAATGCTTAGTTGTAATCTTCAAAACAGTAATCCATTGAGAGTTGTGGGTCTTTTCTACTATGTGCATTTGACAAAAATGGTGAATTGTCCCTGTTCTGCATTTCATTGACTTTGATGAGAGAGTTGTCCTCAAATAGCCCTTGAGTTGGTGTTAGTCTGATTCCTCAGTGGGAGATATTCTTGGAGGGATGCTAATTGCTGTGAATCATTGAGAAGATCTTCTAAAGTGTCCAACTTGCAAGGAAAATTCTGAGCAGTGGATGTATTAATGATTTCTTCAATCGTTGCAAGGCAGTGTGACACAAATGACCCCCTACTTGAAGATGTGGTTGCCGATATTGGGTGTAGAGCAGCAATGTGAAGACTGAATCATTGGGGAGGAATTGGCGGAGTTTTTTGCAACTTTGGTGAACTTGGCAATATCAAAGTTCTTGCAGTCTTGTAGGAGGATGACCTTCCTTTTAAGCTATACTACCAGCTGCACTATGATGAGAACATGAAACAGCAACACCAGAAGCCAAAGACTCATGACTGCAGTGACCGCTGCCTCCTGATATTACCAAAAGGTGAGTCACACCGGCATAAACAGCACCACAAAGAATGCAAACAGCAACAGGTAGCAGCATCTTATCCAATGCAATGGTGTCAAAATGAATGAAATGAGTGCAGCAACAGCAGCAATGAGACCTGCGTAACAACTAAAGGACAGAATGACAGAAGGAATTTGAAGTGCACAAAATTGAAGATTGAAGGGCAAGTTGAACAAAAATGTGACAACTTGGGATTTCAGATGTGAGGACTGGATACATAGTCTGGAGCCTTTTTCACATCTGGAGTTTAATTCATTCCAAAAACTCAGTCATGCGGAAAAACTTCAGATGTGAACATGATCATACATAATTGCAGCCACAGGTTGTAAGATAAAATTGGCTCAGACAAGTTGTCTGGGTTCAGATCTTATATTTGCCACTAAAAATAAGTGATTCTGGCATTACATCACCCAACAGACTTGTAAAAATACCGTTGATGTGACAAAATGCCTCAGATGGCAATACTTGCTAAAGAATCCAAGTTTAGTATACTCATCATGAAAAAAGTAGGAGTGTTGACTTGAGCATCAGATCTGAGATCAGACAAAAAATTGAGAACCCCTAATGTACCATATGATCTTGATGATTGCTGGAGCAGACACAATAGACAGCTTTTGAAAAGTTGACATCTTGGATCACACATGAACACAAGTTGACATCTTGAAAATACATTTTGTTGAAATACACAGTCATTTATTCTTATTTGCTTTTTTCACCATCATATGTTGTAAAGAATATGTCATAATGATTTTTTAAATGTAATTATTAACATCCATAATGTTATGACCTTTCATGTCCAAAGGTGAAAAATGAACCTGCAGATGAAGATAGAAAACAAAATACCATATAAAGAGTGGTGCAATAGACACACTGACATAGGCCGTTTCTACACATTAAGATGTTTGCATAGAAACAGATTGACGCATGATGGTTTTTATTTATTATGAGTTAAAATTTGTTGTAACAAAAAGAACCCCACAACACAAATCATGTAATTTCCATGATAACTGTTCTTCACATAGATTGGATGTAGATGCGGCAGTTGAGAGATTTACCTGCCAATCCCGTGAAAAGTTTTCTAAGAAAGAAAAGTTGTTTTGGATATTGTTTCTCAGAAACTAATATCTTACTCTTTTGTACTTCCTTTGCTTGTTGCAAAGTGAAGAAGGTTCCATTTGGAAGTATAAGTGTAAGCAGATACTGACAGATACTTGGTCTATGACACTTGTACCCATGATGGAGAATTAGAGTGGCTCACCACAAAGTAAAGCCTCTGTGAGGAAAAAAATCCGATTACGAGCCAAGCTTACAAAAAAAACCTTATGGGTAAGGATGAAAATTGCAAGTTTTGGTGACGTTTGGTATATGCATGTATGCAGTATTGTTTAGTGTAAGTGCTAGTGGAGAGGGAGACTTGTAAAGGACATATTTGTCAACAGTTTTGAGTACTCTCCTAGGTCAGGAAATATGACTCACTTACACGTGAAACCCAAATAGTCTCATCATATAATTGCTGTGATAGTCCAAGTATCACTTTTATAAAGACTGATTATTTGTGAGGGGTTAAGACCTATGTTGCTATAGCATTGCTTGCACAAATCATGTGACCAAAACTCTTAAAGAGGATATATTAGTATCCGTTTGGTGTTGCCTGGTGTCTCCTATTGTTTGATTGGAATGCCAAACAACAGTTCAATCATAAGTTTGAAAAACAACAATTAGGCAGTAGGCACTGCTTAGTAGGTTTTTTTGAGTGAATTGCAAATAACATTTGTAAGGATCATCAAATACCACTAAATACTGCTGAGAAGAACATCTTTTGTTCAGCAGGACAAGCATCGCAAATTGGTAGATGTTAATCTCTTAGAACTTCACTTATAAGTTTTTATTTATGAATCTGGTTGACTTACACTGGGTGCCAAATGGTATGCAGACAATTGGGACAATGATGAGGACAATGAGGACAATGAGGACAAGGAGGACACGGAGGACACGGAGGACAAGGAGGACACGGAGGACAAGGAGGACAAGGAGGACAAGGAGGACAAGGAGGACAAGGAGGACAAG